>JAIOUR011471137.1:0-13020 GCA_020711275.1 Calotes versicolor
GGCTGGGCGGCGAACTCCATGGCTTCCGCGAGCATCGACATCGAGGATGCGACGCAGCACCTGCGCGACATCCTGAAGCTGGACCGGCCGGGCGGCGAGGAGCTCGGAGAGCGGGCAGGGCTGCGGCCCACCGCGGACGAGGCTCGGCGGCGCCCCGCCGTGCGCGTGGGGAGCGAGTGCCTGGCGGGGCCCTTAGGTTTGGCGGGATTACTTTTTATCCGCGCCGCCGCCGGGGAAGGGGGCCGCGGGCCCGGCTGCTGCGAGGGTGGGGTGGGTGGAGGAGGCCCGTTGCGGTTACGTGGACTGTATGCGCTTGGTCGGGAGACGAAGCCCCGCCGGACCCCATGGGCTTCTCTCCGAGGAGGGCTGCGTGGAGCCTACTCTCAGTTCGGGTTTTGTTCCCTTTCCCTGCTCTTTAAAGGCAGCAAATTAGTGGTTTCGTATTTTACGACTGTTCCCGCACCTACTGTTAAAGCTGAGGTTCTCAACCTTCCTAATGCCATGACCCTTTAATATCGTTCCTTATTTAACATTATTTTTGTTGCTATTTTTATTAGGTCAGTGGCCTTTTAAACAATATTCAAACTGAATTTAAAAGCTAAAAGATAATAAATACTGAAAATAATAAATACCGAATCCATGTGTTTCCGCCCTCTCCTCCCCCCAGCTGGGCGGAGCCCCTCAAGAGAACCAGGGAATAAAATTGGTAGTGTGGTAGTTTTTGAGTCTGGGGACCTCATGGCCACCACACCATGATACCACAAGTGGTGCCTGTCCTACGGGCACTGGCTTTCAACTTTTCTAATGCCACAACATGTTCCAGTGGTTCCCAAGACCTTCAAAAATACATATTTTATGATCACCGTAGGTGACTCCTGTGGAAAGGCTGTTCAACCCCCAAAGGGGTCCTGATCCACAGCTTGAGGACCACTGTATTAAGGTATGCGGGCCAGAGAGTGGTGTCCATTATTTGCTGCTGTTTTTAAAACTGTGTGAAGGCCAAACTGCTCTTGGCCAGATCTCAGTCCAGGCTCTCAAATTGTGATGGATATCAAAGGGTTGTCCCTTTTTAGCTTTTTTAGCTAACATATGATTTGTCTTTTTACAATAAGCTTTTCCAGGTGTTGTCCTAGACTTTTATATGTTCTTGTGATAGAAATCCTGTGTAATTTTCTGTATCAACCAGGAACTATCGTTGTTTCTCTTCCTGAAAGAAGGACTCAGCAACTGCTTTGTCAGATCTCTGAAAAAGCTCTATTTTTCATGTGTCATGTCAGTGATTAGTGTACTTGACCTGACTGCAGTAGTGGCCAAAATTGTGGAAAACGTTTGGGAAAAGTGTATTTTGATGTTTGATGGTTAATACCACTTTCATGAGAATCTATATAACAATGGAAAGACAATTTAGTCAAGAATGCAATGCAGTAATTTTATGGGAAAATGCTATTAGTATAGCAGTTATAAAGAAGAAAAGTAAAACATATAGGGGAAAAATGAGATATAGACACATAACACCATGTCAGTTGATGCTTACTTGGTTAACCTTTATCATGAATTGCTTGCCTTACAACATCTTCCCATGGAAGTAAACCAAGCTTTTAGTTCTACATCTGTTCTAGTGTGAAATCAACTTGAATGATTGTTTCTATTAATTGGATTTTAATGCTGGGTTGCTTCTGACTAACAAGTTTTTTAAATTGACTCCATAGATTTTCAGTTGGGTTAAGGTCTAGAGCCATGAAAAATAAGCCTGTCCCCTCTTCAATCAGACATCCTTTTAGATATTTAAACATGTGATCATTTATTTATTTGTTTGTTTGTTTGTATATTTGTATATACTGCAGCTGATTTTCCCAGTGGGAACTCTGGGAGGTTTACATTAAAACTGTTCATAAAAGCAGCTCAAGTGTTTAAAAATGCCAAAGGGCACAAACAAATAGAGACAACAAATATCCCCTCTTGACCTTCTTTTTGTAAGGCTCAACACTCTAATCTATCAGGTTGTTTTGGATTTCAATCCCATCATCGGGGGATTTAACAACCCCTCCCAATTTGATATCATCTGCAGATTTAATCATCTATTTTTGATTAACACCTAATCTCCTGAACAAGTTCTCTTTCCCTCAACTGTAAATTCCCACAGTCTCACTCTTTACACCAGAGAAAACTCCTAGTTCCCTGAGCTCTTGCCCTCTGAAGATGCTGGCCATCAGAATGACAGAAAGAAAACTTCCAGAACACAGCCAAACAGCCCGAAAAAGCCACAACAACCATGATTTACCAGTAAATTGATTTGAGTTCAGTCAAATCCACACTTCTACTAGCAGCTAGTATCCCTGCTAGATAATTGATTTTATCATGACTGCATACTGCAAATATTCTTCTGTTTCCAATATGATTCTACCAATCAGTAAAAGGAGTCAGTTTGTATTTTGCTGTGATTGTGACGTAAATGCATTTTGCTTGTTACTGTTGTTGATTTGTGCCAGATTATGAAAGGCAGCTGCTCATCTCATTTGCCTTGAGTAGTTTAGTACTGTGTTTGGACAGATTGTGATACAGTGGGACCTCGACGTATGAGTGACTCGACATCCGAAATTTTCAACATCCGAAGGGATAAAGCAGCCGGCTTTACCTGTTGGCATGTCTCAGATATAAAGAACACCTGTTCCCTAGGTGGAGTGGTGGGACTATTTGAAGCCGTCCACCACCCTCCTGGAGCCCAAGGAATCCAGGGAGGGTGGCAGACAAGCTTCAAAAGGTCCCCGCACGGTTCCTATCTTGCGCCAAACACCTAATCCCTGCAGGGGGTGGGGTGGGGATGGTTTAAAGTCTATCCGCCACCCTCCCCAAGGATGTCCCGGGGGGTGGCAGACAAGCTTCAAAAGAACCCCCGCACCCCTGCAGGGATCAGGTGTTTGGCATGAGATAAAATCTAGTGCCAAACACATGATCCCTGCAGCGGTGCAGGGGACCTTTTAAAGCCTGTCCACCACCTTTCCAGAGCCCAAGGAAGCCCCGGCACCCCCCACAGGGATCAGGCGTTTGGCATGAGATAAGATCTAGCACCAAACACGTGGTCCCTGGGGGGTGGGGGGAACAATTTGAAGCCCGGGAGGGTGGCAGACAGGCTTTAAAAGGTCCCCGACAGGACTTTGGAAAGGGGAGAGAGCCCTGGGGGGGGGCTTTGCACACCTACCACTGAGCCGGTGATGGCCAGGCAAAGTCCCCGCCCCTTTCCAAATCAGGACAAGGCTTTGGAAATGGGAGAGAGCCCCTGGGGCTTTGCGCGACCACTGCTGAGCTGGCAGTGGCCACGGAAAGTCCCTGCCCCTTTCCAAAGCCCAACAGGACTTCAGAAAGGGGGAGAGAGCCTGGAGGCCTTCCGCAGCTAGTGTTGAGCCAGCAACCATTTGATCATCGGGAAGCGGGGAAGGCGGGGACACTTTCTGCTTCGCTACTGGCTTGGGAAAGCCCGCAGCCAGGCTGAAGGGGTCCCCAGGTTCCCCATAGGAATGCATTGAAAATGGATTGTTCCATTTCCAATGCATTCTTATGGGAAACCGTGTTTCGACTTATGAGTTTTATGAGTTCCGAAGGTTGCTTTAGAATGGATTAAAATCGTAAATCGAGGTCCCACTGTAGTTTTAATGCACATAATGACTCTTAAGTCCAGCAGAAATAAACTTTGGAAACCACTGAATTGTTCATAAAAATATCCCCAATAAGAAAATAGAGATCAGCCTCTCTACAAAATGTTATCATTGCCTTTAAGTCTTGTTCAGACACCTCCCCCCACCCATCACTACTGCCCCCTGTTTACCTGTGTTGTCTTGCTGCTGGGTCTGACTGATCCAGGCCCTGCTGCCACAGCATCGCCCGCTGGTGAAGGGCTTGTCCGATGTCAGCAGGTGCTCTGGCCCGAACAAGCCTTCCATCACCACCAGGGATTCTAGATTGCCGGCACACAGCTGCCCCTGCCACTACCACACCCCTGCCATCCCCAGCCATTTATAGAAAGCGTGCCTGTGTGTGTCTGGCTGTGGGTGTGTGGGTGTTTGTGTATGGGGGTGGTTGGGTGGTGGGGAGTGATTGAAGCCATTCCGCTACTCACAGGGGTGTTGGAAGGGCTTCAGTTGCTCCCCTCCACCCCATCAGCTGTTCTGCAGGAGATAAGATCTCCCCGGAACAGCTGATGCCTAGAGGAGGTGGCTTTGCCCCTTCACCAGTAACTCGATAACCTAATGTTTCGACATCCAAAGGGGTAAAGCAGCCACATGTTCATTCATATGTCGAAAAGATTCGTGAGCATGTGGCTGCTTTACCCCTTCAGATGTCGAAACATTCATAAGTTGAATTACTCGTAAGTCGAGGTCCCACTGTTCTTAGCACAGATATTGTATTTTTAATGGTGTTGTGATGCCTCTCCTCATTATTATTATCTATTGCCTTATTTGCATTTTGAGAACTGTTATGCATACTGTACTGCTCCTCCAATGCATACTGTACTGCTCCTCCAATCTTGTAAGCCACCTTGGGTCCTTTCTAAGGAGAAAGGTGGGTTAAAAATGTTAAAAATTAAATATAAATATAGTTGTCTGTGTAATTTACTAGGGATTTGGGTTTTTTACGGACTCTTTCATAGCTGTATAATTTTTTCTTCATCTAGGTTTGATCAGTGAAAATCAGAAGCCATCCAGTTCATACAATGGAGATCTAAATGGTTTGCTAGTGCCGGATCCCTCTGCAGCTGGTGATGGTATTCCTTTGATCCAGCCAGTCCCTGTGGGAACACTGCAAGAGAAGCAAGTTGTGTAGGTATTTTGTTTCAGAGGGAGACAGCAGCTAAAACTGAGAGACTGATGTATCCTTAACATGGGTCTGTTGAAAGAGCCTTAGTGGACAACAGTTCATCAACTATGTGGGACAGAATGCTGGACTCGATGGGCTATGGCCTGTTCCAGCAAGGCTGTTCTTGTGTTCTTATGTAACTGTCTCTTTTTTAAATTACCTAGGTTCTGATAATCTTAGAATTTGTTTATGTTATTTTTATTTATTTTGCTGTCTTAAATTATGATATTCTATGCAATTTCCATGATTAGTAAAATTTCGGCTAGAGTGTTGTCTCACAGATAAAGAACAGCTCATGGGATACTGATGGGCAGTTATATAGTAATGGAGGCCTCATTGTCAGAAATCAAAGGAAATGTACAGAGCTCCCATCTTATTTAATTTTCCATCTTACAGAATCATGGGTGTGCTACTGTGCTATACATCTGCAAGAAGACACATTAAAAATTCAGTGTAACAAACATTGCTCTTCAAATTAGAGCCTTCAGCTTTGTGAATTGATGACAGCCTAAAGATCCAGCCATAATGTTTTTTATGTGATTGTTTTTTTCCCTTTCTCATATCGTAGATGCCTATCTGGAGATGATAGCTCTACCTGTGTAGTCATAACGGCAAAAGATGTCGAAATAATAGCCAGCAGTGACTCCAGTATCACCAGTAAAGCTAGAGGGAGCAACAAGGTAAAAATGAGAAGGTCCATTTGGTCCCTGTGTAAAGTAGGTTTCCCAGCCAGATGCTCTCCAGATGCATAACGGGTGCAGTTATAATTTGAGGTGTTATCAGTCAGCTATTTACTGTATTTGCCACAAATCATTAGAGATTACATATGCAGCAGAACTTCTTTCAGTTAGCTTTTACGTGTCCACATCTAGTGCCCATGTCTCCCCCTCCACCATCCGTTTTTGTCTCCATCTGTGTTTCACATTTTTATACTTCATTTTTGTTTTTGTTGTCAAAACATGAAACACCAGTGATTAGACACAGAGTATACTTGAAGTATGCTTTTGTACTGCATTCTGCCTGGAACATCCCACATTAACTAGGCAGAAGCTGTCTAGAAGTTGAGTCCTAGCAACTGGACTTCTTTTATTATTAGATTGAAATGTTCTGCTACTCTTCCAAATAGCTTCTTTGGTCTGAAGAAGGTTGGTGGGAAACCCCTGATTTATCCTCCATGTTGGTTGCACTTCACACTGGTCTGAATGGGCTTGTTAGATGGACAGTGACCATCATAGGTCGTTAACAGTCAACAGTGGTCTTCAATATTGGTGTGGTCCTGATCTTTCTGGGGATGGATGAAAGGGTAGCATGATAAATAGGAGACAGCTTATATTTAAGGTTTCCACCTTGGTTGGGTGAGTACTCGAGAATACGTTGTGTATCTTATTTTCCTTCTTATCACTTTAATCATTTCAACAAGCCTGTGGGATGGGTCAGGCCAAATCTAATTGGTTGACCTAAGATGATTCAGTGATTTATGTGGATTGCTGGAGAATTGAATTTCCATTGGATTCCCCCATTCTACACAGCACTGACATTCAGCTGAGTTGAACCACCTATTCCCTTTTTCCTACAGCTTTGTGGTCTCTAGTAACAACAAACCTGATAGGTTCATAATTGTTGAATTCAATTCAATGCTTTATTTGTTCTTTTCCCCATCCAGGTAAAAATCCAGCCAGTAGCCAGGTATGATTGGGAGCAAAAATATTACTATGGTAACCTGATAGCAGTGTCGAATGCCTATTTGGCATATGCCATTAGAGGTGAGGAATCTCTCTGCTTACTTACTATGTAATTTAGTGCTTGGCTCATTCTGAACCTCCTGTGTTCAGAATGGCCTTGTGTTGGCCCCAAAACATGGCCATTATCTCCATCTGTACTGACATTTTTCTTGCTTTTCTGGAACAGGTGCCAACAATGGCTCTGCCATGGTTCGGGTTCTCAGTGTCAGCACAGCTGAAAGGACTTTGCTGAAAGGCTTCACTGGTGGCGTGGCAGACCTAGCCTTTGCTCACCTGAATTCCAACCAGGTGGCCTGTTTGGATGAAGCTGGAAACCTTTTTGTCTGGCGCTTAACTGTGGAAGATGGAAAAATCCAGTATCTTATTACTTGGAACCAACATTGTGGGAGAGATCTCTTAACTGAAATAATAATCAACTATGAATACATCTGAATGTACATTACTGACCCCATCTTTGATGAGCTGCCATGGAGTTGTTAAAATACTACAATTCCATTTGGCCTTTGTATTTTTTTAAATGCTTTTAATCATTTAAATTTGTTTTCAAAGATTTCTAAAGTACATGTTATTTGAAGGATCCTAATGGGCAGAAAAGTAAATACATTTTTAAAAATTAATAATAGTAATAACGAATAAAATGGTAATCTTCACAGCAGGTGGCCTTTATGACATGTGCAGCCATTCTGAATTGAAGACTCATGGTGTTAGTTTCTGTGAATCTGCTTAGAAAGAATGGCCCAGTTGCCTCTTCTCTGTGGTAGAGGCTGTCTGAAATAAGTCAAGTGGTTAATCTGTACATTTTGGAGACTTGCATAAAGGACTACAATGGGTGGTATTTCCTTAACTTCACGATCAGAGAGGAGATTTTGGTGAACATCAAACGACCTGAGGGTACACCTCTGAACAGCTTCAGAAGGCTTATTTGGTGTCCATTCATCCCTGACGAGAATGATGACAGTTGTGAGGAGGGCAGTCAGACTCTGGCCCTGTTACACGAGGATAGGGTAAGTGGCTCTAATCCTCACCTCCAAAGTGGACCCTTGATGATATTTGCAGTGAGTGTACTTGACAAAGACCTTTAAAAATCAGTGCTCAGAATATTTTAATTAAAGCATGCATTTTAGCTGACAACAGTTTTATGCATAAGGCTCAATGTTTTTCATAATTTGTGGTCAGACAACCACCAACCAGTTCGTTGGAACTTACGCCCAGGAGTGCAATCTGGCTCTGTAAACTCAAATACAAGAACAGATTAATGTGTATGTATGATGGAGATTTTTACTCCATAAATATGGTAGGATCCATGGGGGGATAGTTCCAGAGCCCTCCCCTGTGGATGCGGAAAGTCTGTCTGTCTGTCGTTGCCCCCGGTACCTTCTAGTGGTCAGCTCTTCTGTATTGTGGAAATATGTACATTATTTCTGGGTGCTTCTTTTAAATACGTTAAACAGTAGATAAAAATCTAGCAGATAAAAGACTAATGTCCCAAAGAGCGTTTTAGTTGAAAAATATAATACTCTGACTAAAATGCTCTTTGGGACATTGACTGTGATTTGCTACTGTGCTCCACAATTTACCTATACAGGGGTACCTCGACTTACAAAATTAATCCGTTTCGAATGCTTGTTCGGATGTTGAATTTTTCATAAGTTGAAGCATGGTTTCCCATGGAATAATCCGTTTCCAATGCATTCCTATGGGAAACCCTGGGACCATTTCCACCACCAGGCTGCCTTGGGATCCAGGAAGCAGCAGACAGGCTAAAGGTCCCCCGCACTTGCATAGGGACCAGCTGTTTGGCACACTAGTGTCAAAAAGCTGATCGCTCCGGAAGTGCGGGGGGTGGGGCTTTTAAAGTCTGTCCGCTGCCTTCCTGGAGCCCAAGGCAGCCTGGGAGGGTAGCAGACAGGCTTTAAAAGTTCCCACCCCCTGCAGGGATCAGGTGTTCTCAACGTCCGAGACATCCGAGGGTAAAGGAGGCTTCGGATGTCGAATTTTTCGTAATGGTGCGAGCTGTTTTACCCCTTCGGATGTCAAAAATTTCGGATGCCGAGTCATTCATAAGTTGAGGTACCACTGTATTCTTCAGAGCAAAAGGTTGTGTAAAGTATGATGAACATATGCATGTTTGGCTGATGTACTTTTGAGGAATCTTTCTGAGATTATGCCAGTTTTAGGGAACACAGGCAGAATGCAGAGCAGACTAATAATTGATGGATTACTTAACTCCTGGAAGAACATCACTGTAAATTTTTTACTGTACTCTTTTCAGGCAGAAGTTTGGGACCTTGACATAATCCGAGCCAATCACAGTTTGTGGCCAGTAGAAGTAACTAGCATCAAAGAAGGGTTTATTGTGGTGAAAGGACACAGTACGGTAAGAGTTTTGCTGCTCTCCAAATGTGGAAGGTAGATAACTTTTGTCATTTTGGAGTGTGATATTAAAGTTATCCCCAGAAATGGAAAACCTTGTATGACATCTGAACCTAGAAAAATGATTATGAATCAGCAGATGATCAAGAACTTGCATTTTATGCCACATTGATAGTTCATTCTGGTGATTATGTACACCACAAATATGAGAAAAAGAAACATCAAATTTGAATATGAGAGTTTTGGCTTGTTTCTCAGTCACAACAGTTGCCTTGTATTTCAGTGAAGTTGCACTCTTGGCTTAAAGACCAACTATTCTACTTTTAGTTTTCTTGTTCCTTTCCAGTGCCTCAGTGAAGGAGCCCTTTCCCCTGATGGAACTGTTTTAGCTACAGCAAGCCATGATGGCTATGTTAAATTCTGGCAGATTTACATTGAAGGACAGGATGAACCAAGGTAAATAACATCAGAAATGGGGCAAGACAGTCTTCTAATCAATGTTTGTCAAACTTTCCTTGAAGCCTTTAACTTCTGCACTTATAAGGGAGCAGGCTTGTGGATCACAATGTTTTTTAATATTCTTCCTAGGTGCCTCCATGAATGGAAACCTCATGATGGCAGGCCCCTTTCCTGCTTGCTCTTTTGTGACAACCATAAAAAACAAGACCCTGAGTAAGTCGTGGTCCTACATTTTATTTTGTCCTCTGTGCATAAGAGCTGTTTGTTACCAGTGGTTCATTGACTAGAATTCCAGTGAAGTGTAGGAAATGTAAGTAGACAAAATGGCCTTTTCGAGTACTTAATCCCTTTCTTCAACTTGATCTCTTCCTTTCTCAAGAGTTCCATTTTGGAGGTTCCTCATCACTGGAGCAGATCAGAATCGGGAACTAAAAATGTGGTGCACTGTATCTTGGACCTGTCTGCAGACTGTTCGGTGAGTATTACTAGAATAATCAGCTCTGTTGTGCATATCCTGTTAATTTGTCTTCACTACTGTCTGGTTCTTTAGTGAATGTTTTCCACACTATGCTCAATGCTAGCTGTAAGCAGAAGTTCCTTCAGAATACTCTTACGTTTCACAGGATCAGCCCAGCTTAGGTGCATCTTTAAAAATGGACTTCTTTTAGTAAATTTGCAATGTGGGTTCTTCACTAAGGGGAGAACTTTTGTGTAAACCTAAATGCCAGACATTATTGTGGATAGCTGCTTTCAATCATATTTCTGCAACTTTAAGCACATGTTTCCTCTATTCCTGATCCTAAACAAGGGAGGCTGGGAGTTCCCACCGGGAAAATCGGTAGCGGTATATAAATATAAAAACAAACAAACAAACAAACAAACAAGAATGGGTTAATGGGATCTCTTGCTTCTGTATTGGATTTAAAGAATCAATCAATCAACCAACCAATCAATCAAAACCTTTATTGGCATTATACATAATATGTAAATAATAAAAGATCTGGGTTATTTGCCAGGTCAGAGGTCTGCCATGGAGCACTGGCCGACCTAACAAAGGTCACATCTGCGTCGCTGAACTAATAAATTGATGTACCTCGACTAACAGAATTAATTCGTTCCAACGGGACCTTTGTTAGGCAAATTTTCCGTTAGTCTAAGCACTGCTTCCCATAGGAATGCATTGAAATGGGATTAATCCGGTCCCATGCTTCCTGGCACTGCTGGCCCTGCAGTTGCAGCCTCAGGAAGGCATGATTCTAGCAGGCATCAGTTTGGATTGGGAGAGGGGGGAGCTTCTGGAGAAAAGCTGTGGGTTGATTGGTGGGCACCTTGAGCAGGAGTTGAGGCTTTCCAGAGGCTTCAAAGAAATGACCCTTCACTTAAAGGAGTTGTTTAGTGCCCGGTGTGGCTTCAAAACTGGTGTAGGCTAGCCAACAGCGCTGCGCGTGTGTACCCACCGTGGGCCCAGACAGATAGTTGTCTGTTCTCCCACCTTTCTAAATCCTGCTTTATTTCTTTCAGTAGCTTCCCATAATTATCTTCTTTTATTGTTGAACATCTGGCTGTCAGGTATATACTGAATATTTGACTATATCAGTGCTTCTCAATTATTTTCTGTCATGCCCCCCCTAGGAAGAAGAAAACATTTCGCCCCCCCCCCGGTGCGACTGTAAATAGTATTTGTCATGGCAGCATTATTAAATACTGTAAGACTTCTTTTCAGGGACAATATGTGTCTAAAATGCCCGTAAAGAGCCATTTAAAAAAAAAAATCAGCATTTTTCTTGCTGGGAAAACCTTGAAATATATATATCCAAACATTATTTTCCTGTACCACGCCCCCTTTATGGAGCCTCGTGCCCCCCCAGGGGGCCCCGCCCCACTATTTGAGAACCAATGGACTATATTAAGCTTGGTTTTCTCAGTTAACAGTTTTTTTCTGTTTGTCATGTTTTTTACAGTTAGTTTTGTTTTCCCTCTCTTTATCTTCAATCCTACTTTTCCATATGTTTCAATCTGGTCCAATAATTTCAGAGTTGACTCGAGTGAATTCTCTGATATATTCCCCTTTTTAATATTCCCCTTTTTAATTTGGGTCCCTTTTATTTCTTCATGGTGTCTTATTTCTCAATTTAATTTTCCAGTTTCAGAATAAACAGCAATGGGGATAGCTGGCAACTCTTGTCGTGTTCCTTTTTGGAACTCTCAGTTTTAAAATAGTATCTTCAGTTTTAAAATTATCTTTGCTGTTTGTTACTTGTAGATTGCATCTAGGCTGTCAACCTCTTGTCATCTTTCCCACTAGTGGTCCAACCATTTCCTTGATGTTCCTTTTGTTCCTTACATATTGAAAGAACCTTTTTTTGTTATCTTTGGCATTTGTTGCAAGTCTTAGCTCATTCTGAGTCTTCACTTTCCTGACTCCATCCTTACAGGTTCAAGCTATTTCCTGATATTCTGTTCTAGTTATGAGCTCCTTTTATTCCTTTTGTCCTTTAACTTTTTGGAGAGCTCTGTATGCATCCACACCTGTCTTGTCATATGTAGCTTATTTTCCTTTCTCTGTGGTATTGTTTTTGTACTACACAGACCAAAAATTAGTTGTAAGCAACTCAAAAGTAGTTATTTTTTGACTTCTTACTATTTCATTTTCAGGTTTTCTCCAGATATATTCAGCTCCATGAGTGTCCTTCCTAGCCTGAAGGCCTGCCTAGATCTATCAGCTGAGTATCTGATTTTAAGTGATGTCCAGAGAAAGGTAGGTATCGACAGTAATGGGAGTGGTTGTGTGTACACAGTTCGGTGGCATTTGTTATACAGTGGTACCTTGGTTTGTAAATGGCCCTGTAAGGGAGCGGGCTGGGGGAACCACTTATCTCCCCAGTCCGAAGAATTTACAGGAAGACCAAATACCCCAAAAGCTCAGAAGGGGCTTCTCCAAAATCGTCTGTTTCCATTCTCTTTCCACTTCGTTAGCAGGGCCTTGGGTGATTGTTTAGCAAAGGCAATTCACACCCGTGGCCAAGGGAAACTGCTTAATGTGTTTACGATTTTATGACCCAGGGACCACTATTACTGGGAAAAGAAAAAAGGCTTGGATTTTGCTTTCAGCTCTCTGTTCCAAAACTATATAAAAAAAACCCTACACATTTTTGGCTTTTGTTGTTTTATTAACATCATGGAGAAGTAGAGAAAAAGGTTTCATACAGCATTTGCCAGTTTCTGTTCATAGTTTGTAAGCCAGAGAAAATAATAATTCTAACCTAATATATTCTAAGACACTAAGTCTCTTTCCCAAGCTCTCCCTGAGAATCCGTGGTAGGAAAGGAGATTTATAGGGCATAAGAAAAATAAAGTGTTTTGCAGTTCAAAAAAGAAAAGTAATGTGCACAAAGACAAAGAAAAAAGTTCTAGGATTAGTCACTCTAACTGCAATAATACTAAGCCCTCTTTCATCTTAGGACATGATCTTATCCAGGGGTGGCGAACCTGTGGCTCTCCAGATGTTTTGGACAGCAACTCCCAGAAGCGCTCTCCAGCAGAGCTAGTGGAGAAGGCTTCTGGGAGTTTGAGTCCTAAACATCTGGAGAGCCAC
>JAIOUR011472247.1:0-13034 GCA_020711275.1 Calotes versicolor
CTACAAGACATGTATCTTTAAGTGTGAATTTTTTGAAAATTTTCAACAATTCCGTTTTTCTAATAATTAAAATTTTAAATTAATTTTAATTAGTATTTTTTCTGAAAATGTACAATTGCATCATCTAGCATATCAAATGAAAGCCCTATTCATAAGCTTAAAAAAATCTGTCCAGTCTGAAGCTATCACAGTTATCTAGTAAGTGACAGTTAAAGAGATGGTGGGTAGTGAATGGTGGGTAGTGAATCCTGCTGGAGTGACTATTTTCTTGTCTAAACATTAAGCAGTCCTCCAGGGACCCAGGTTCTCCCACACCCACCACCCTGAAGGCTTCAGACTTGGCACACTTTCCCTCAAACAATAGCCCCCCCCCCCCACAAGCTTCCTGTCTTCTCCCTAAATAGCCTCTAGCCTCATCCTTGCCTTGGTTCGGGAGCTTCTTCTGCTACCTCCATCATACCTAACACTTCCCAACTAGGGCAGAGGTGGCTACAGAGGGATGCTCCTCTTGCTCTCTTGGAAGACTGAGCTAGTCTCCCGCCCCTGCTGCGCGCTCACGCCCACTCCTCTAACACTCCCCAACTGATCGAGGGCGGGGAGGGCTACAGAGGGGCGCTCGGCAGAGGCAACTGAGCCACCCGCAGATCATTTGGATGGTGCAGGGTGGCCATGAGTGCATGCGTGCGCAGCCTCGGCACAGCAGCACAGCCAACCAGAGATCTTTTGGATTGTGAGGTGGCCAGCCAGCAAACCCCTTGCCCCAAGCGCGTGTGCGTGCAGCCTCCGCAGCAGCAACAACACAGATCGTTTGTTGGTGAGGTGAGCAAACAGCCAAACCCTCCACCCCGCCCCGAGCATGTGGGCGCACAGCTTCGGCAGCAGCATTCACAGCCTCAGCAGCAGCAGTGGAGCCACCCAGATCTTTTGGACTATCCCAAGTGCACACGCTGCTCCAAAAGCTTGGTGACCCATGCTGCATTCATCCCATAAAACACACAGACATTTCCCCTTTCTTTTGCAGAGGGGAAAAGTGTGTCTTATGGGGCAAAAAATACAGTACATAACAACTTGATGCGAAAGGTCACTTTATGCTGAGGTACTTTTTAAGAACATTTACAACTAAGAACTTGACCTGTGGAAGAAACATGTTTACCAAACTGCACCAGAGAGTGATGATGTGCTGTAGCTCCTTGTTAATGCAAAGACTTGGCTGCAAAGCCAGCTAAACTTTCCAATAAGGGTGAAATGAGCTTGGGATCCTGTAAGGTTGGCTAGATGGCTCAGTGACTGATATATTTGGCTGCAGAGCCAGGGTAAGGAGTTTAGTTTCCAATATGCCCACCTGTGCATCTTTGAGCAAGGTGCACAATCCTAGGTAAACCACTTCTGACCACTCTCTATTTAAGAGGATCACCATATGTCACAACTGAAATACATACCAAAATAAAAACAAACAAACAAAACCCAACCAGTGGAGAACACCAACTTTTCCATGAATATTTAAACCAAATTATTAGGTCTTTTAATCTTCTATTTAATACAGCTACTCCTATTCCCTGAGCAGCTCACAAATTATTTGTTTTGTTTCCTTCTGTTTACAATCAGCAAAATACAACAATGTATGCCCTTTACAACTTAGTGCAAATTATACTGTAAAATAATACCTGTACTGTACATCTATCAAGGATTTTTCTGTGACCCAGGACTCTGAGAACTAGTGGTTTACAGTAAAATGTCTAAAACAGTGGTGCTGGGGACTGTATCAAGGTAATGACAATATGACTGAATCATTTGGAATGAAATCCATCACACTGAACAAATTGTCTCCTCTCAGGATGGGATATTATTACGTTCACCATAATATATGAGGTCTCCCTATTCCATAACTAGGTCTGAGTGCAGGACAAGTCCACTGTTTCACTGATGTAAATGGTGCATGAACTTATTTTTGCACGGCACTAATCAATCTTGGGCAATAAAAAGAAAACTTGTTGCCCTGCAGATGTACTTGTAGGAAGCTCTCGGGAATTTGACACATCTGGCAGATTCATTATGTCATAAAAATCTGCATTTACTTAGTGTGGGTAGAATGCAGCTTCCAAAACCCAGGGTGGAATCTGAGAACTGTGATCCAAAGCAGTAACATTCATAGCCACAATTTGTCTGTAGTTGTAACAAGGCTCCTTGCAGAATGATTTTCTTATGGTCCACTAGTTTAAGTGAAATAGTAGTGCTAATTAAGTGCTAATTAGAAATGGGCACAAAACGGAAAAATAGTGTTTAGTTTTTTTGGGGGGGAGGTCTGTTTTATTTTGTTTTTGACAAAAAAAATTAAAAATTCATCAACAACTGTTTCATCAAGAACTGTTTCATCAAGAACCAGTTCGTTAGCTAATTCATTTCATCATGAACCAGTACGTTAGCTAACGAATGGAGAAATCATGTTTTGTTTCATGCCCATCTCTAGTGCTAATTAAAAATTCTGCAGGATAATCTCTTGAAACAAGTGATTCAAAATTACTTCCACTTCTTACAGTGGATTTATTAATTTGGCATTTATTAAATTGGGAGTCTAGTTCAACTCCCTTCTTCCCATAATTTAGAATAACTGGTACTACAAAGAGAACTTGAATATGTCTCCAAGCGTATATATATTCACACTTGCACATATGAGAAAAAGAATCACTTACAGATAGTATGTAGGATACAAGCCTTCAAAGTACCAGCACTGCTTTTTGGGCTCTGAATACTGTAAAGGAAGGGGAAAAACAGCATTGTTCATCACAGATTCAGAAATTGAAAAGCAATACATTATACATTGCAGCAGCTTGTCCAAACCTGGACCAGACAGACTGAATTAAATTCCAGAAAGTCACAGTGGCAGGAGTTGTGCAAAGCTAAATAGTTCAAGCCATGATTCGTCATAATTCTTATGATGAGGAGTTACAGCTCATGAAAACCCCAAACCCCACATCTCAGATAATTAGAATATTGTGATAAGATGCTAGATTCTAGGCTCAATGTGTCTCACTTTAATCACTGTCTTGATTCATGTTATCTTGCTTTTGTTGTAATGAGTCTAGAACGTCTGCAAAATATTCTTGTTTTTCGAGTTTCACCTCTATTGTTATAACTCATTGCATTACAACAGGCTGTTATTGCTATATTAAGAGCCTTCCCTCACCCTCTTACAAACTACTGAGTCTACTCATCAGGAGAAAGGTGATGGACAAATAATACCAACCAACCAACCAACCAACCAACCAACCAACCAACCAACCAACCAACCAACCAACCAACCAACCAACCAACCAACCTATCTACTTACTTACTTACTTACTTACTTACTTACTTACTTACTTACTTACTTACTTACTTACTTACTTACTTACTTACTTACTTACTTACTTACTTACTTACTTACTTATGAAACAAACAAACAAACAAAAACAAATCTGAAGCCACATCTCTGGTTATATGTTGCATTTAAACTACTCCAGTGCTCCTAGTCTGTCTAATGATTTTCACATGAGATTACACCAGTGTTTTTCAACCTTTTTGTGCAAAGGAACACTTTTTTCATGAAAAAAATCACGAGGCACACCACCATTAGAAAATGTTTTAAAAAATTAACTCTGTGACTATATTGACTATATATAAAGTAATTCTCTTGAACAGGAATCAAATAAACACAAAGAAATTATTTTATAATTATTTTATTATTTCATAGAATCTAATGATTGGTCTATTTGTGAGCCGAAACTGGAATTTTCCCCACGGCACACCAGACAATATCTCACGGCACACTAGTGTGCCGCGGAACAGTGGTTGAAAAATGCTGGATTACACCATAGAAGGTCTGTCTTCCCTCCCCACTGTACCTCTTCTTCTCCATGGACACTCTTCTCTCCAGCCCATTATATATAGCATTGAGGTAGCTCTGGGTTTAAAGCAAATAGTCCATTATCTGTATGTTCTCTGCACACACTCAGAGCCCTGTTTAACTTGAAATGCCAATTGCTGTTTCCATAGCAGCATTTGTAAATACATACTTAAAATAA
Source organism: Calotes versicolor (assembly GCA_020711275.1). Taxonomy (NCBI): domain Eukaryota; kingdom Metazoa; phylum Chordata; class Lepidosauria; order Squamata; family Agamidae; genus Calotes; species Calotes versicolor. The sequence goes on from JAIOUR011472247.1 coordinate 4,062, forward strand.
GTGCTCTTTTTTCAATGCAAGTTTCCACATCTTGTTTTTCATCCCTCGGCTCCATCATTGTTAAATACAAATAAGCCTCATTTTGAAGTCGAAAATGAAAGATATCATTTTAATTGGAATATAAGTTTGAATGAATGTGATTTTTCACTGAATAGCCACACTGAACAATTGCTCACAATTTAGATCCTGGGGGGATGAGAAAAAAAGTAATGACATCTGGACTCCTGGCATATTTCAAAAAACACACATACAAACAAAAACAAAATTAGTGTTATTATAAGGAGCATGAGTAGGGAGATTAAACCAAAGCAACAGCATGTATGCTTCCCTACATTAAGGAAAATAATTCTGATTTCTTCTGACACGGTTTGCTAAGAAAAATGAGAAACAGCCTAGGGGATTCTAACATTTGTGGTTAAAAATTATTTTTTCAAAGCTCTATGTGAAATGCATAAAACAGGCAGAACAAGGGAAGTTTCTATGGGGATGGCTCCCTGACAGTTCCAACAATTCCATTTCCACAATTTATGTTTAAGCATATGGGGAAGGTTTTCCTCTAAATGAGTTTCATCAGAAAGAACATAGACATTCTTCCTTTTACCATGATATTCAGGTATGAACCATTAGCAGGGTTCTTTTCAAGAGCAGCAAGGAGAAAGGAGGATGAGACATGGTGGCTAAGTGGGCTAGAGTGCTGAAACCATCGGCTGCAAAGTCGGCAGCTCAGCAGTTCAAATCCCAGGTGCCATGCAGCGGAGTGAACTCCCACTGCTAGGCTCCCCTGCCAACCTAGCAGTTCAAAAGTATGCAAATGCAAGTAAATAAATAGGTACCAAATGAAAAAAAACAGGAAGGTAAACAGTGTTCTTGCACAGAAATGAGTTCAGCCATGCCAGCCACATGACCATGGATCTGCACAACATTGGCTCTTTGGCTTAAAAACAGAGATGAGCACCACCCTTAGAGCCAGAATGACTAGCACAAATGTATAGGGGGAACCTCATATCAAAGAGGAGACAGGTTTGTTTTCCATGGCTTCATAGACTAGGACTTGGAACAGTGGTTTGAAACTACAGGAAAAGAGATTCCATTTGAACATTAGGAAGAACTTCATGATGGTTAGAGCTGTTCAGCAGTGGAATAAGGTCCCACAGAGGGTGGTGGAGTCTCCTTCTTTGGAGGCCTTTAACCGGAGGCTGGGTGGCCATCTGTCGGGGGTTGCTGCATGGCAGGGGATTGGACTTGATGGCCCCTAAGGTCTCTTCCAACTCTTTGATTCTATGACCTGCACAACACTGGCCCTATGGCTAAAAAACAGGGATGAACACAGCCCCTAGAGATGGATACCACTGGCACGCATGTGCGGCGGGGGGGGGGGGTAATAAAGGCTGTCAGTATGATAAGTGGTTCCCAAGTTTGGATAACCCAGATATTCTTGGACTGCAACTCCCAGAAACCCCAGGCAACTCAGCTAGTGGTAAAGCTTCTGGAGTTGCAGTCCAAGAACACCTGGGCTACCTAAAATTGGGAAGCACTGTTTTAAATGATCAGCCTGCCTAAATCATCACTGTCCTATTAATAGTGAAAATAAAGAGGGAGAGAAATCTGAGAGAAACAGCTTTATACCTATACACCCACATATTCAGTGTACGTCATAACCATGGATGGATCAGAACACTCTACTCTCTTGGGTAGGGAAACAAATGCAGTCTCTCCTTCTAACTAAAAGCCACAATGTGCCCAAAAACATTCAATTAATTTTAGCACATCCCTCAAAGTGCAAACAATATAATAAATTCAGTGATCAATAAATCACTCCAACCTCTTGATATTCAAAATCATTGAAGAGGCTACCTCACCTTGCCTTGATCATATCTTGTTAATTTGCTTTCTTGTCACAAACATTGCTGAAGAATTTTATGAAGAGGCAAATTACCCAAAGGGTAAAGACATACAGTGACATATCATGGAAAACTGCCTTACACACAGATAGGTCCCAATCCATTTTGCTCCATATTGTCAACTAGGACTGGCATTGGCTCTGCAGAGTTTCAGCCAGGATTCTTTCCAATCCCAAGAGGGAGACACCTCATGATCTCTCAAGTTGTAACTAGGCTTGATCTGCTTAGAAACTCAAGGCCAATAAGATACAATGGTACCTCGACTTACAACTGTCTCGACTTACAACTGTCTCGACTTACAACCAGCAGTGGTTGCAAAAATGTACCTCGACTTACAACCACAATTTCAACATACAACCAAAAAGGCACAAACTTTTAACTGTTTTCACTTTTCCCCCTTCAGCTAACTGTGATTTAGCGAAGAGGCTGCTTCTCTGTAGCTCGTTCGCCCCTGTGGTTAGCTTTGGAAATTTTGCCCTTTCTGAGCTTTGCCCAAGGTTTGCAAACCAACAGTATATAACATCAAGTTGTTCTCTTGTACTACTGCTCTTGCCTCTAGCAATATTGACTTTTCCAATAAGTTCTACTCACGTCGTAAACTGACAGCTGTGGCCTTCTCTACTGACTCAATTCATCTCAAGTTAGGTCAAGGGTCTCAAACTCTAAACAAGGGTCTCAAACTCATGGCCCCCCAGATGTTCTGCAACTGCAATTCCCTAGACCAGTGGTAGGCAACCTTTGGCTCTCCAGATGTTTTGGACAGCAACTCCCAGAAGCCTTCTCCAGCAGAGCTAGTGGAGAAGGCTTCTGGGAGTTTGAGTCCTAAACATCTGGAGAGCCACAGGTTGCCTACCACTGCCCTAGACCCTTTACCAGCACAGCTAGTGCTGAAGTCTAGCACAGCTCGTAGTGAAGGCTTCTGGGAGCTCCAGTTCCAGAACATCTGGTGGGCTGCAAGTTCTAAACCTACTGCCCACCCTACAATACCACTTTTCCTAGCAATATACTCACCTCTGTATTTCCATTGCATGTACAATAGCCTTCCATTATACAGTGGTACCTCGACTTACAACTGGCTCAACTTACACCCATTTCGAGTTACAACCAGCAGTGGTTGCAAAAACTTTCCCTCGACTTACAACCACAATTCGAATACAACCAAAAAAGGCACAAAATTTTAACTGTTTTTCATTTTTTCCCCTTTAGTTAACTGTTGTTCAGTGAAGAGGCTGCTTCTCTGTAGCTCTTTCGCCCCCATGGTTAGTTTTGGAGAGAGACTGTCTAGTATTTTAGGTTTTAAAAATATGTCCTCCCCCACCAAAAGCAGATGCATTAACTGCTTTTGCATTAGTTCCTGTGGGTTCCAACTTGACTTAAGACTCTCATCCATGTACGAATTAAGATCATAAGTAGAGTTACCACTGTATTTCTCATAGGAATGCATTGAAATTGAAAAACCACTTGTACCAATTAATAGCATTTCAGTACATTCCTATAGGAAACATTGTTTCGACAAGATCAACTTGAGTTAAGACCATTCTCTATGTTCCAACTGTGGTCGTAACTAGAGGTACCACTGTATGTGCAATATACAACAGCCTCAGTTTAAAGAACTTGATGAAAAACAGCCCTAGCAATTGCTTTGTGTTCAGGTGAGAAGTTGTTAACGGATGCAAAAAGGAGTCAGCTTCTGTGATTTTTTTCCTGCTTGGTGTCTTTTTCTGAATGGTAGTGAGCACAAGAGAATATCCTGTAGACCAGTGATTCCAAACCTTGGATTCCCAAATGCTAATGTTTCCTCACAAAAATGTAGATCGTGTAGATAAGAACTCTTTAAAATTTTATTAACATCTTTCTGTTTCATTGGCTGCTACTAGTTTCATTTGCTGCTTCTCTCACACAGATTATTTTAGTTTGTGCAATGACATTATGAAACCAAATATGATAAATGCAAAGTGTCAGATTTTGACCAGAGTGAGCTGTAATTAAATCACTGCTCACTTATGAAAGGTATATGACCTTAAGCCAGTAGTTCTCAATCTTGGGTAACCCAGGTGCTCTTGACGGCAACTCTCCAAATCAACAAAGTGTCACCACTCACTGTGCTGCCCAAGATTTCTGGGAGTTATATTCTGAGAACATTTGGAGACCCAAGGTTGGGAACCACTGCTACAGACCACATAGACTGCTGATATGGATGTCATCAACCTTCAGGTCATCCTTTTTCCTGATGACAATGCTGGTATGAAATTGCAATACTGCAGCAATATTAGGCCATTTCCTATCATTCTGAATTGTGAAAACAGAAACACAATATCCCACATTCATAAACCCAACTTTAAAACGAAAATACAAGCATTATATAGAAGAAGAATAGCTGGATAGTTCAATGGTCTAAATATCTCCCTGCAGAGTCAGAGTCATCTTACTATTCCTTTCCACAGATGGAACTGGGCGGAGTGGGAAGTGTGATCTAAAGAGCTTGCAAAATCCTCATCGGTGCCCATTTAGCAAAAAACCCTCTACCTTAGTCTTGGCAAGAAAAACTGTATATGTGGGAAAAGGTTACTTAAGCTGTAATCAGTGTCAAGAAACACTCAATAAACGCAAGACAGCCGAAATAGGAGGGAAGCCATATGTGGAATTGCATTTTGACCACAACAGTTCTGCAACACAAACCAACAGCTCTCGAACCTTCTTGCAAATAAACCTTTGAGCTCTTCTGCTATGCTGACCTCTGCATACTACAGACCTTGCTCCTTCTTATTATCTGCAATCTAATATTTACCTAAACAGAAATCAAGCATTTCACTTGGGCTCCCATGGTTGGCTTTATTCAAATTTGCCTCAAGGCAGGAAGCATCTTCATACTTGAATCTATGTACTTTGCCAAAACATGTTCCTACTAGGGAGATACAGCTTTTCCTCACTAGAAATGAGTACTGATATTTCTTAAAGAAGTCTTGTATGGGGGGAAATTTTGACACTGCTCCCAAAGCCCCAATAACTAGGGGGAGCACTGGTGTGTTTCATCAACAAGGCAAGCAATATGTTTCAATCACCAAATCTGTGTAATTTTTCCTTTTCCAATTCTTTAGCTTCAATCATGGAACCCACAGGCAAGAAGATATCAAACCCAGAGTGTTCAGGCTGAGGCTGCCACCTGGCAAAGGAAAAGACCCAGAGGAGAAGGTGATCCTACTCGGATATGTTGGCCAAGACACTGTGAGTAATGCTTCCTCATCCTCAGACAACATAAAATGTCCTCTTTCCTACAGGCCTAGGAGCAATGCTTATATACTGCATCCTGTTATTAGGGATATTCCGCAGCTGCAGAAAAGCAACACAAATGCTTATCAAGCTGCATGAGATATGGTGTGAGTAAATAATGGATAGAGTTTATGTTAATTTTCCCTTCATACCTTCAACATGGCAAAATGCTACTCTTTTTACAAAGCCTCAGTTTTCCCAACAAAATATTACACACAGAGACATAGGCATGGCTTTTCCCACCCACAGTTGACTTCACCTGCATGACTCAATGCCATAATGTGGTCATATGTGACCACCTATGCAGGACTGACTATAATGTCATCCCATTCTCTAGGTGTCTCCTGTGTGATGTCAGTGAAGCAGGAAATTTATTTTTGTAGATATTCCACTTGTGTTTTGCCTTTCTCCAGAAAGCACACAACAGTGTAAATAGTTGAAGAATAGTATAAATTAAATTCATTCCATTTTTCCTAAAACAAAATAAACAAGCTTATAGCTATAGCCAAAAGTATTGTGCAATGTAGCATGATAAGGAAAAGGAAAAAAGCTCCTTGACTTCAGCTTAGTTATTAATTACATCCCACTTCTCATTAAATAATATCTGAAAGAGATTGTTATGATGGGGAACTATATAGTACCATTGATTGACACTGGAGGTGGATAAAGAAAGTAGGTGGATGAAAAGGAAGTCAGGTGTGTGATGAATGTTGAATGCAGAATATATTTTTATTCTGAGATGTTTCAGCATTGAATCCATATGCAAGTGGTTAGTTTCATTGCTGTTGTTGCAGAAATAATTACACACTTGCCTACAAAATCGCAATCATTATTCTAGTAGCTATGTCCTGGGTTTTATAAAGACTCAACAGCACGATGATACATTCTTCTATCTATGTTATTTGCATTACCTTGAGTTTCTATTTCAATCAATATTACTGCCTGCAGAAAGCCAGAAAAATTGATTCAGGTGGAACAGTAGTAATGGATAGAGACTTGGAGCATAAACTTTCATCCATCCTGAATCAGTATGTGTCTATCTCTTGCTTTCAGAATAACCAAGCTTACAGAAAAACCAGAGTTTGCAAATATGGTTAAAAAGCAGCTTTGTTCAAATTTGATTCATGTTTGAACTTGCCATTTTTTCAGACTATGCCAATGGAGGGAGTTGGGACCATTTGCAAGGATTTTGTGTTGGCTCCAACCATGGTCATGAAATTGCACAGCATTGCATCTCAACTGGTCTACTTCTTAATTCTGTATTTCAGGCTACTGCTTTCATCATATTTTATGACTAATTTTTAAATACAGGCTCTTCTATTTCACCTGAATGTTTCAATTTCTCACATGCATGTTGCATAGTATAAAGCTTTGTTAACTCAGAAAGATCTTAAAAATTGGCTTATCTTATCTCATGTGGTTTTATGTTCTTAAATAGAAGCATTTTCTCTAAATAGAACAGATTAGGATTAGCAAATGGATCCAATTCATGGAAATGGCCCAGATCAGACAACTGACCAGCCTGAACTAACAGAATGCTATAAAAAGAAAATAAGCTTGTTACTACGTTTCTTAACATATGTGATACTCCTGATAAAATGCCAAAAATAATTAAGGGTGCACAAAAATTATGGTAGTCATTTTCTGACTTACATTCCATGGGAGCTGACATGGCTCAAAAGCTAACATCTTTTGTCATGTCAACCACAGGAATATGCATAGAGCATCTATCTGCTGTGGCCTGTGGGCACTCTTAGGTGGGCATGCCATGGTTTATGGGCAGTACAGCATTATGAGCATGGGTTCTCTGAAATACCAGATAGAAAACCACTGATTTAGGCCAGATAGCTAGCCTCTGAGCTTGTTTCAGGAACACCTTGGACATAGTATAGTACAGAGGTATCCACACTTTTCCAGCATGTGAGCTACTTATAAAATGACCAAGTCAAAATGATCTACCATATACTCTCAAATATAAGTCGACCCGATTATAAGTTGAGGAACCTATTTTTGCCTCAAAAAACGCTGGAGAACAGGTCAGTGGCTTATTATTATTATTACTGACTCAAGTATAAGTCAGGAAGGGTTTTTTCAACTTTAATAAATGGGGTGAAAAACCAGGGCTGTTGAGTCGGTAGATAAATGCTCCGACTCCGACTCCAACTCCGACTCCTCAGTTTTTTGTAATTCAGACTCAGACTCCTCTTTATTAATATGCGAATGTATTTTATACATTCCTTGAAGGAAAGAAAGGCAACATACATGTCATTATTACAATGTAGAGTTCTAAGGAAGAGAATTGCCTCCGCCAGATCCTCTTTCATTGATGTTGTTCAGTCACACAGTCACGTCCGACTCTTTGCGACCTCATGGACCACAGCATGCCAGGCCTTCCTGTCCTCCACTGTTTCCTGGAGTTTGCCTAAGTTCATCCTGTTGCCTTGCTGATGATATCTATCCATCTTGCTCTTGGACGTGCCCTTCTCCTTTTGCCTTCTATCTTCCCTAGCATTAAGGTCTTTCCAAGGGAGTCATCCCTTCTCATCTGGTGGCCAAAGTATTTCAGCTTCAGCTTCAGCCTCTGACCCTGCAAGGAACAATCAGGGTTGATTTCCTCTAGGATTGACTGGTTTGATCTCCTAGCTGTCCAGGGAACTCTCAAGAGTCTTCTCCAGCACCACAGCTCAAAAGCGTCTATTTTTCGAAACTCAGCCTTCCTCAGGGTCCAGCTCTCACAACCATACATGACTACTGGGAATACCATTGCTTTGACTATGCGGACTTTTGTTGGCAAGATGATGTCTCTACTTTTTATTATGCTGCCTAAGTTTGCCATAGCTTTTCTTCCAAGGAGCAGGCGTCTTTTGATTTCCTGGCTGCAGTCTCCATCTGCAGTGATCTTGGATCCCAAGAAGATGAAGTCTGTTACTTCTACTTCATTTCCTATTTGCCAGGGAGTGATGGGGCCGCGTGCCATGATCTTGGTTTTTCTGATGTTGAGTTTCAAGCCGACTTTCTCACTTTTTTCTTTTACCTTTTTCAGGAGGCATTTTAGATCCTTGTTTTCTGCCATTAAGATGGTGTCATCTGCATACCTGAGATCGTTGATGTTTTTCCTGGCTATCTTAATTCCAGCTTGTGAGTCATCCAGCTTGGCGTTTCTCATGATGTTCTCTGCATATAAGTTGAATAAGTAGGGTGACAGTATACAGCCTTGTCGTACTCCTTTTCCTGTTTTAAACCAGTCAGTTGTTCCATATCCAGTCCTGACTGTTGCTTCCTGGCCTGCATAAAGGTTTCTTAGGAGACCAGTGAGATAGTCTGGCACTCCTGTCTCTTTGAGGACTTACCACAGCTTATTGTGATCCACACAGTTGAAGGCCTTAGTATAGTCTATGAAGCAGAAGTAGATGTTCTTCTGGTACTCCCTAACTTTCTCCATGATCCATCAAATGTTGGCGATTTGGTCCCTTCGAAACCCCACTTGTACTTCTGGTATTTCTCAATCCATATAACTGCTGAAGCCTGGCTTGTAGGATCTTGAGCAGGATTTTGCTAGCATGTGAGATAAGTGCAATTGTTTGATAGTTGGAGCATTCTTTAGCATTGCCCTTTTTGGGGATTGGAATGTACACTGATCTTTTCCAGTCCTGTGGCCACTGTTGCGTTTTCCAGATCTGTTGGCAAACTGAATGCAGCACTTTAACATCATCATCCTTTAGGGCTTTAAATAGCTCAGCTGGAATACCATCCACTCTGCTAGCTTTGTTGTTTGCAATTCTTTCTAAGGCCCATCTGACTT
>JAIOUR011473356.1:0-13004 GCA_020711275.1 Calotes versicolor
AAATCGACAACATTTGCCTTGGAACGAAGCCATGACAAGTGTTATAAATCCACAAACATACATTTGGCAGCAATGTGAATCAACACTGACAGAAGTGATATGTGGCAATGCCAAACAAATGTATGCACGCATCTCGCAAGAGGACCTGGCTCAAAATTTTTGAAGCGTTGAAGATAATGAGTACAGACATCTGAATGGAGGACAAAGCAGAGGTGCTCCTCAGCATACTTGCAGGCAAATTATCAACCACACTACCTGTTGCAAACACACCTGTATTCAAACCTCATTTCATAATCTCTTTGGAGCAGATTAATGATGTTCAGCAAACATTTAATTCTTACAACAGCAGAGGAATAGCTGTCATTGGCATGAATGCATCAAGTAAACTAGTTAATAATTAAGGGGAGCTACGGAAAAATATATTAGGAAGTATTTGGAAGGTAACAAGAGATGTCTCACACTATTTATACAGCACCACCAGATATAGTAGTCTATGGAGTATATGGTAATATATGGAGTGGGTGGGTCTTTAAATGGCAATGTGTACTCATTCATTGAGTTCAAAAACAATGTAAGGAAAACACAATATATCTGTGGATATCTGCCACTCACTCTGATGTGAAGCATCTTATCTGCTACAAATTCCTTCCCTAGCAGCACAATGTGCACAGTGCATTACAGAACAGAAGAGTCTAGAAAACCTGTCATGTGGAATCAAATAAGAGACCAATAAAGCCCTTGACAAATGAAAGAGACATCCTGACCTTAGAAGGTCTGGACTTAAGCTCCCAAAATCACAAGCTAGCATGGTCAACGGTAAGAGATTACAGGAGTCCTGGATTAAAACATCTGTGGAGAGGGAGAAAGCTCCCTCATCCCTGAAGAAAAAGAAATAAGAGGAGTGTGTTGAACAGATAAATAACATGTGCACCATTCAGCCACATGTTCTTTGGCATACTTCCAGGACAGGATGAATTAATGCCAAAGGTCTCCAAGAAAAGATGGGTTCTGACAAGAGATTTGAAAAGGTGGACAGGGCAGACAAACACCCTATATCTGTTGTGGGAAAGATTTGTCTGAGTAAGAGACAGATGGCAAGAAAAGACACAATACAGAAAGCCTTTGGCAAGCTAAAGGCAATGTTGCCTAAGGAATAAAAGAAACACAAAAGACTGTCCATAGGCTATTTAGACTAACACCCGTGCTGATGGGCAGCAGCCCTCGAGAGTCTTAAGGTACTTGGATAGTGATGATCAGATGCTACATGCAGTGTTGCAGTGGAGCCAGGACTCCCAAGGTCAAACCCCACTGGGATGGGGGCTTTTTGAGCAGCAGAGGGACTTTAGCATCATCTGTAAATCCCTTCAGGTGTTCTGCTTCCTCTGAGTTTTGCCAAAACCCTCACAACTGTGAAAAGAGAAATGGGTTTTCTTGGGAACGATATACTTATGCAAGTAACCGCTGCTGTAATGCAAAGTGTTTAAGAATCGTTTGGTCTTGAATAGGCAATTAAGAGCCATGAGCTGTACAAATGATCTCATTAATTGATGGGGACTGACTCTCCTTATGTGTTAGGGGATGGCTACAAGGGATGTCAAGGTGAGTGCCTGCACTTCCAAATGTATCACTACTCACCACTGGCTGCCTATAACTTTTGCCTAAGGACATGCAAAAGTATCTCAAGCTATACCCCCATCATATTTCAAGCTCTAGAAGGTGGCAGGCAGAAGGTAAACAAAACAGACAAGGCTTTTATTCTGCAGGTGGCTTGTCTCACTGATGAAATTTTACAGGGGCCCAAGCAACAGTATCTTTTTGCCACCCAACTTATTCATAGCTTCTCCTGGTTGTTTGTACTCAGGTGCGTCTTTTCCTGATCCTTTTTGCGTAAAGTGAATCCACAATCTGTCCTCTGAATACAGTCAAGACGCCATGGATTCTTGATTCTTCCTTCATTTGCAGTAACAGGCAAACATCCCAATGAAATAAATGGAGGTCTTGCATTTACAAATCCTTTATCGGAATGGGAGGAGATTGGGTGGGGGGGTAAACCCACTATCAGCCTGTAACAGGAGGCTGAATTAATTGGCAAAGTTATTTGTTCTTGTTATTCTTTTAATTAGGTTCATTATATCTCAAATAGTGCCTACATATATCCTACCATTCTTCAATTGCATTTTTTTCCTGGCCTTCTTGAATCACTGCCATACAGATTGGCCTACTCAGACTACGGATTCCTTTGAGTAATTCATTACTATTACTGTGCTTGTGTGCCAGGTTTACACTGTATACAATTTCTACACTGCAGCCTCAATTATGGGCAGCTTCCAACTAAAGCAGAATTTCTTCACATGAATTTTCTCCCGTCCCCCAACCCCAATATTGATTTCTTTTAAGGGAGGGGACAAAAACGCTGCGGCATTACTTTGCCTTCCGGGAAACTATTAAGCGTGCATTGGAAATTAATTGAGGAGAAACAGCTGTCTTTTGCTCTGGACGGTTGAAATATCAGCCAAAGCCCAGAGTGGCTTGTTAACACAGATTATCATTGGGAAGAGTCGGCAGCTGTTCTGCTTTGCCTTCAGTGGTTGCCTTCACGAGCTGTCACAGCACTGATATAAAAGCATTGCATATTATGGGGATTATCAAACTATTATGCAGGCAGACTGAAGCAAGGAAAAAGGAAGAGCGGGGAGAACTCTAGACACTTCTAATGTTCCACATGTGGTAGCCAAGAGATAAGGGCACCCTTGGCAAGCTAAAAGGCAAAGAAAAGGGTACAGGTGATAAAGACATACATCATTGCTCAGGTCTTACAAAAAAAGGAGGGGGAACACCCACCTTCCACTCTCTGAATTTGGTGCCACTTTCTTAATACACCAACAATGTATCGATGCTAAGGACAAAAGTTCCCCCTTTGATCCACGCGGGAAGCACAGTTAACATTCTATACTTTTCAGACTCAGGAGCCTGTCGTGTCCTTGAATTATGACTGCTTCTAGCATTACTGGAGAGACACACATTCAAAGCACTTATGGCAAATTAAGGATCACTGCACACAACGTCTGCTCTCCCAGGAACCTCAGGCATTAAACAAGCTTCCCCATGTGCAATCTCTGCTTTCACTTACAAATTATCAATCTATTGTTGGAATCAATATCTTGCTGTCAATATTAGGGGTGACCTTCAAGTGAGCAAAGAAAGGTTGCAGAGAGAAAGAGGCAGAAATGTACATTTTCAAGTAATACAGGAGGGAGGCAGCAGCCGGAGGAGTAATTTAAGAAGGAATGATTCCACAGTTGCATCTTCAATTATAATGTGGAATCGGAAATCCTGCAAGGGATCAAAGGCATTTGGGGCTACCAATTTATCACAGCATAAGAGTTAAGAACACAAGCTGGGTACATCCAGACAAATATCAACGGGGCCATGAATGTACAGCGCTGTCTAAGGCAATTATATGATTCTTCCCCAAAACTTCATCCTCACTCTCAGATTTTCACTATTACGGATTGTTATAAGGCCATTTCAAGTAATGCATGTGGAAAGTTTTGTGTAACTCCCTAAGAGCTCCTCGGGTGCTGCCTAAGCCTTTCTCAACAGGTCTGCTCAAACAATGTGGTCTGATCAACATTTACAACTGCTAGTTTCTTCAAGAGCTCCAAATCAAATCTGTCAGGAGATCAAATTGTGTCAATAGATTCATGTGAAATATTGAATATATTCGAGTCAAAGCCAACAGTTATGAAGATGCTGCTGACTCCAAAGTGTAGCTGGGTTTACAAAAAAAAATGTGGTTCTCACAGAAGGGATGAACCACCTTCACTAGCGTCAGATGAAAGCCGATGGTGTCTCCAGAGAGGAAGGATCAGCCAACAGGGTGCGGTCCTTGCCCAGAGAACGCCTGCATGAGTAGAAAGCCCTTACATTTCTCACATAGGCTTCTTCCACAGCCTCCATGTGGCGGATAACATCCAAGTGCTTACCTTCGCAGCCATTCTGCTATATCCTTTGCTGTAGCACTGTAGTTTTCGAAGTTGAACAGGAATTTCCCCTTTCTGTCAATACAAAGTGGGAGGAGACAGATTTGGGTTACAGAAAAACACATAAACATTTTGGTCCTGACAAGCATTACATTTAGAATTAGAGCCTTACTCAAAGTAGCAGATAGTTGGGTATCCACGGACATTATATTCTTCTTTTATTTTTTCAAATTCAGCAGAGTAAACATTCATTCCTGCAAATACCTGCAATAACAAAACAAAAATTTTCTCACTCCACTACAGCAGCAGCCAAATACGGAATCCCGCGCCCTCAATGCATTGCATCTGATAGCAGCCAGTGCTTGCTAATTGCACCGCAGAAGACTTTGCCTGAAAGACAGAACAGCAATGCCAAACATTCTCTTTTAGATCTAATGGCTTCACTTCAGCCTGGTATCTTGCCAGTCACTCGTTGGTTCTACCTCCTACAGTCACTGTGGGTGGCAGGCAGGGAAAGTCACGGGTCCTTTCTTTAGAAGCCACAAATAAACTAACACAGCATAGGGTGGCCGACGAGCTAGCATATTTTACACTGGCAGGGCTCTCAAACCCACGCCCCTCCAGATGTTCTTGAACTGCAACTCCCAGGAGCCTTGCCAGCACAGCTTGTGCTGAAGCAGCACAGCTAGTGTTTAAGGCTTCTGGGAATTGTAGTTCAAGAACATCTGGAGGGCCATGAGTTTGAGATGACCGTTTTAGAGGAACTTCCAAGGTTGATCTATGACTTGGAAGACTGCAGGGAGCACTTTTCTCTTATAATCGTGAAGAAATAACTCTTGCTGAATACAGGTATACAAGAATAGTACCTGCACACGGCTCAATGAACTTGGGGATGTGCAGCTCGGAAGAGGGAGGCAAGGCCTCTACAGCAGAAAGCTCATATACTGTACTGTATATCAAGCTTGATTTTTCAGACAGCAAAGACAGCATAAATTACTTCAACACTTCAACAAGGGGAATTTACAGACCATATCAAACTCTCTACCTGCTGGTAACAGTCCTGCTAGGACAATTTTGAGCTCCTTGCATATGGCCACCGCTCTTTAATTAACAGCAGCAGCCCTTGGTGCCAGTGCCATATTTTACTAGATAAAGGAGCAGACTTCTTCATCCCATATCATAAGTAAGATGTGAGGGAAAAGGCACAGGGATACAAAATTTGTGACCTGACACCTCCTGTTCAGAACAATAAACTACCTCTCTGCTCCCGCAAAGCCCAGGGCACTGTTAAAATGAAACTAGGCATAGGATAGTGCAGCCCTTCTCTGGGATTTAGGTTTTTCTTACGGCCACATCCCTCAGTGGCCAGTTGCCAAAGATGCAACTGAAACATTAATCCCTTATTAATAACGCTGAAGGCTTAAATCACTTTTGCAGCATAATCTTACCTCGTGCATTCACACTCGCCCACACCAAAACAGGATTTACCTTTTTCCCCCACATAAAGTGCAACATAAGAATTTAATGCTAGTTTCCCAAACGAAGCAACTGCTCAGACCAAATGTGTTCACAGCTAGCATGAAATAAATCTTGAAGCATAACATCCACGTAAGAAGGTCAGTTGTTGCTTAGGAACTATTGGAGGTTATATTTCTTTTAAATATAGTCTCTCCCTTATCTACCATTCTGGGAAATAAACTCCTACTCCACAGGATTAACAGGGAACCCTTACATCAGCAATCTCTCAATTACTGATTTCTGAAGTTGCATTTGTCAACTAAGCAACCCTCTAACTTCCACCAAAAACATTCAAACAAATCCTGTACGTTTTTTTATCTGGCTCATAGAGATTCTAATTGGACAAGAGTGTCAGACAACAGGGCGAGGGAACCCAATTTTTCTTATCACTTGTCTCATAACTGCATTGCTCAAACACATACGAAAAGATAATGACTGCAGGATGACTTCTTGAGCTTTCTATTTCATTCTGAGTAAAGAACAGACAATGCCTTTTCCCAGCAACACCTTTACAGAAGCTACAACAACCCCACAGTTTGCATTTGACTGAGCAATGCAGGACTTATGGAAGTCCCCTAGAAAGATCTGGACCACAGATATTAGGCTGCAACTAGGCTGAACCTGTGGACCTCCTAAACCTGTGGACCTCCTCCTTTGACTGGTGTCCAAGTTCTCATCCCCTGGTTCCACACTAGTAGAAGACAATGACCACCAGATAATAAGCCTGCTGATTATATTGACATAAGTGCAATGGCTTAAACTGCAGTACTGAATTGCTGCTAGTCAACAAGTCACCATTTATATCAACATCAAGGAATAAAAGTGGCAACCTGTCAATTAGCAAAAATGAACCAGTGCAATTTATGCCGCTGCACTTAACACTGTTGTAACTAACCAACATGATTCTAGCCTACGATCAAGATTAAGGACACAAAAACACATGATGTGAGAGCATGACTACATGGAATTAAATACATCTGAATGTTACAGAGCACTGGGAGAACTCAATACCAGTTTGTCATTTTGGGCCGCAACATCATAATGCAAAATTCTGCAAAGAACTATTCAAATATGGAAAAGTCAACTCTAGGCATCTAACAGAGATTCAATTGAAGATGCAAACAGACAGCCCCTTTAATTACACAGGCATAAACAACATTATTTTCCAATAGAGGAAGAAGCAACCCAAAATATCTAAATAGTGATAGTAAGGTGGTGATATGAATGAGCTAAGCAGGCAGTGATGTACGGCTATAATGCAACCTCTTCTCATTCATTGTCATTATCACTGAATATTGTATTGTTTCTTATGAACTGTGATGTACTGACTGCCATCAATTTTGTATACTGTCCTCCAATACTGTAAGCTGCCTTGGGTCCTTTCCAAGGAGAAAGGAGAGTTATAAATAAATAAATAAATAAATAAATAAATAAATAAATAAATAAATAAATAAATAAATAAATAAATAAATAAATAAATAAATAAATAAATAAATAATGGTTAAAACCTTATTTTCAAATGAAGCCTAAGAACTCTCCAACAGTTGGGAGGACTTTTTTCCTCCTGACTGGCACTAACTCTTGGCTTGAAATTCCCTAAGGAAGACAATAGGAATGCATCACTAAGGGAAAAGGCCACAAAACCTTACACAGACACTAATGGGCTTCTGGCCTTCATTTCCGTGTTCTCCTCTATGTCTCTTCTATAGCTTCCTAAAACCTTAATGAGAGTTTTAGTCAGCACAGTGATTTCTCATATACTTCAATAGTTTTTGTGTTAGATGACAATTTCAGAATGCACTACCAACAACTCACTTAGTTAATATTAAAAAGTCGTTCTAAGGCAGGGGTGTTCAAACTTTTTGCAAGGAGGGCCAGATTTGGTGAGGTGAATGTGTGTGGGGGCCGACGGTGTGAGGAAAAGCCTCTTTCCAGAGAAGGAAGTGCCCAGCATGGGGTGTGTGTGTCTGTGTATGCATACATCCACCACCCTTCTCATAAAGAAAGGAGACACACCACCCCTTCCCCAAAGAGAGCTGTTGAGGGGGAGGAGAAGTGAGGGGACCCCAGTGCAGGGTGCCATCCTGTCATGCCCCCTTCACAATGGTTCAAAAGTGCAAATTTGGGGAGCTTCCTCCTCCCCCTGCTCTGTGGCAGGGTCTTCCTGGCCTCCCCTCAGCTGCCCTCCTTTTTTTCCGAGGGAAGGGGAAAATAAATTCCATTTCTCATTGGGATAAGTGACAGGCTGAGTCGGCAGGGAGAAGAGGCTGAGGGCCACTCAAAATTTGAAAAGGGGCTGCATTTGGCCCCCGGGCCGGTCTTTGGACATGCCTATTCTAAGGGATAATCACTATTTCTAGCAAGGCCTTTAATAAGGTCTGTTGGACTTCTACAGCAGACTGACAGAGTCAAAATAAATTTAGAGGAGATTGGGTTAACATAAAGATGGCAGGTTTTGTGCTAATTTGTGTATTTAACATAAAGCTTAGTTAAATACAAAAATTAACTAATTCTATGATTTATGTTAAATATAAACAGAATCAAACAAAAACATTACAGCATACAGTATGTACAAAAATACAATGTACATGAAAAACAGAAGTGCATTCCATATACACAATATATGAAAGCCACACATTTAAGAAATAAATATCCATCAGTCTTGTCACCCTTCTCACTTACATACATGCCCCTCAGTTCTGTAGATGCTTGCTGGAAAGATGGCATCATTCTTTTGCAAACACCGCACCCTGATGAGAGCCAGAAAGAAGGAAATCAATAATTACCTTGTTAAATGTCTTCCCAATGATAAAACTGAATGGACAGGGCACCTTTCCACACCCTATCCTTTTAACTGGGCCATAACAAGAGGCACATAACCTGATAGGAAGCGCTTCTAGACATCTTCCCTTTATGCCTGGCAATTTTAGAACCTTGGACGATCAACACTATATTATTGCTAATTCTCTCTGAGAGTTTTAATTATAACTCTGGGTCCATTCTTTAAGATATATGACTGTGTTGACATACCTTAGTTGCTTCCCTTAAGGATGAGTGAAGTGCACCTTATGGTACAGTGCAGTAATTCTTTAAAGAGTCTTGAGAAATGTTGCTGGTTACAGGGGCATCTCATTGCCTCATTACAACAGCTGTCAATTGTTTTGCAGGCCTAATTCAACAGGGGAATCCAGACTATCTAAAAGACTGACAGCCAGTTCACCCAGACCAGTGGTAGGCAACCTTTGGCTCTCCAGATGTTTTGGACAGCAACTCCCAGAAGCCCTCTCCAGCAGAGCTAGTGGAGAAGGCTTCTGGGAGATTGAGTCCTAAACATCTGGAGAGCCACAGGTTGCCTACCACTGACCCAGACTATCTGAAGGACTGTATCCATATGAGCCTCTTGGGCTTTTAGGATGTTTGGAGGCAGGAGCTTTCTTTCACTCCTACTACCTCCATAGGCCCATTTGATGAGTAACAGAGGACCTTCTCGGTGGCTATTCCAGGCTTTGGAATGTGTTGCCCTCAGAAGGGAGGTTGGGCCGCTTGTCCTTCTGTCATTAAGCCGAGACCTTTCTTCTCAAGCAAGATTTTAAGTGATAGGTTGGGCTCAGGAATGTTGCATTTATTCAATTTAGCTCCTTTTAAACTGTTTTTAAAATGTTTTATTTCTTGTTATTGTTCATGATTGTATTAATCTTGTTCAACATTTAATTATTTTCTATTGTTGTTTTAATGGTATTTTAATGGCAATCACCATATACCAAATGATTCTGAACCACCTTGGGTCTCCTTGTGGAGAGAAAGATGGTATATAAACAAAAATATGAATTAACGTTTCTTAAACAAGAAACAAGCCCAGGACTTCCATGTAGTGAGTAGGGTTGGGCAAATGAAAGTATTTGGAGTCATAAATAATAATTTCAATGCTAGACAAGACACACCCCTAATTAGATTGTCTCAGGAAAATGGACTTATTTAAAGACTGCAGTTGAAGAATTTGAGGATGACTGAATTATTTATTATTTTATTTTATTTATTTGATTTGTATTCCGCACTATCTAGACCAAAATCTACTCTAGGCGGATTACAGAAATTAAAACGGTGTAACAATACCAAATATTTAAAACAATTAAAACAGTAAAACAGTTAAAACAATGGATAAACAAACAAATATATAAGGTTTACCCAACAATCTACTATCTACCAATAAATTCTGAGTGGAAGGCACCCAGTATGGGCAGGTATATTCTCAAATAAACCCAGTCTAGAAAATGCCAGTCAGAAGAACTTCAGCTTGATTTTGACACTCATATGACACTCATATGAAGTCAGCTCCAGATCTTGTATACATCAGAGGAACATTCTCTGGATCTTGCAAAAAGACCTGTCTAAAGAGATCATTAACCACATTCTATGTTTCTTGGGACCAATTGAGAAAGACTATCATAGGATCACAAGAATGATACGTATACACCCAATAACAAGAAAGTCATCAGTAAAACTAAAATTAGTGGAACAGCTGCAGTACTGAAAGGCCTTCAAAACATAGCTGACGTCCTTAGATCCACATATGCACAAAACTTTTATTTTCATAACCATTATTTGCAATAGCCTTATTTTATCCTGTTTTTCTCATTTACTATTGATCTTTCAGTCTTGCATTAACCTGTTAAATAAATTTGGCTTTATATGACTGTGTAATTGCTTTACTTTTTGTGTGTTGTTCCTTCCTACCTCAAGGCAAATCAGGGTCCACCCATAGGCTTAGATTTAGATTAGGCGAATCTTAAGAATATAACCAAAGCACCTTTCATCATATTAAGCACATAAACATCAAGAGACCAGCAGTGGCAGTGTTGGCTTGATTACTAAGCAACAGCAATAATTCAAAGAAGAACCTCCATTAGGACCCAGGAGCTTCTGATGTAAGGCTTTGAAGATAGGCTTGTCAGTAAAAGAGTGGACACAGCCAAGTCCTATGGCTTCTATGTGCTAGAAACTACATGCACACAATGCTAAGAAGTCTAGTAATGGAGGAAACTGCCTTTTAAATTAGTACTTTATTTTAATATTAAGCAGAAGCTATGGGCAGGGATACAAGCCAAAGATTAGGCACTAGATCGAACACTGTATTGGGTATGCACTAGGAAGTTGTAATTCTCTTTAACTCTCCATAATGCTGTAGCTTTCAATGCAATTCAAAATCTATCTCATTTGGCTTCCCAGACAAGCAATTGAGAGGGGGGAGTGGTTCCAGTGTGTAGCAGAGATTGACCTCTCCCCATTACTGCTTACTAAAAGAGTTTCATCAGTGAATGTTCCCCATTCCTTAGGCTAGGTTATGTTCTTCTATGTTAATTCATCCTTTGCAATCCAAATAGCCTGAACCCAATGCCTACCAATCTAAGAAAGCTTTACCAGTATAAATAAACCAAAAGAAGGCCCACCGAATTACTTCTTCAATTCAATTTGCATAACCGTAAGACATTTAGAAACAGTGTGTGTGTCAGAATTTTTCATGATTGTCTTTTAACCTTTTCTTCTCATACATCTTATTTTAAAGCAACTTATCTCACAACACTAGAACTAGGGGGCACTTCATGAAACATTTGGGTGCTAGATCTCAAACAAATAAAAGAAAGTACTCTTCACTCAAAGGATCACTGGTGTATGTAACTCTCTGTCAGAAGACGTGGTGACAGTTGTCAGCCTTGACAGCTTTAAGAGAGGATTAGACCAGTTTATGGAGAACAAGGGTCTCAAAAGTTATAACCATGGAGGCTTAAGGACAACCTCCGGGTTGGGGAGATAGGATATCTCTTAATGCCATTTGCAGGGATCACAAGCAAGTGAAGACATCTGCTTGGGAATACCTGAAGCAGATGGTGAGCCACTGTGTGCAACAGAATGCTGCACTCAATGGGCTGTGGCCTGATCCAGCAAGGCTGTTCTTATGTAACTTTTTAGTTCCTGCATGAACTGTAAGAATTCTCCCTTTCCTTCTAGCATTCATAGTCAAAGAGAGATGAACACCTGAAGGACTAACAAACATGGTACCTGCCATTTAGGTCTTCTCATAAGCTGTGTGGTTTATATTCAATTTATGCTAGGAAACCTATGTAACATATGGTAACTGAATAATCTTGACAGGTTGAGGATGAACAAATGGGATTTGACTAGCATCCATGAGAAACAGCCAACCCATTAGGTTGAGAGTGCAATTTATTCAATTAAGGAAAAGAGAAAAGTTCCTTTCATTCATAAAAATAAGTTATATCCAACAGAGGTTCCCATTCTACTAAGTGGATACTAATGTTGGTGGAAGGGAAAGGCAATTTCTACCAGTTCCAATTTTAAAAGAACTCTAGAATGCAGATGAATAGGAGGGAATCTAAGGCAACATTCCCTATCATGGTGCCCTACGGATATTGGACAATGGTCATTTAGTTAGAAATAATGGGCATTGTAGTCCAGTGCACCTGGATTAAGGAAACCTCATCTTCAAGAATGGTTCCTACTCAAGTGTCAAAGGTGATTGTAAGTGTGTGTGGTGGGGGAACTATTGTAAAAATTAGCTATTTGCCATTATAAAGACATTCTGATGCCATGCACTTTCACTAAGAGAATGGTTTTCGACCCCGAGGCAGACACTGGAACTTCAAATTTCAAGAAAACAGCAGGTGGCTACAGCACATGCTGCGAACTAGAAAGCAGCACAGCCATCCACAGATAAATCCCCAGCTACTGGAGTGCCTAGAGACGTTTAAGAGAGCAGCAGTTAAGTGTGTATCTGCATGGAGGAAAATTACGCACTCAGAGAATATTTGGAAGGAAAAGTCATAGGCTACAAATGGCCTTATCAATACTCCGAGAGGATTATTCTGAGGCAGCTGATGCTACAGAGAACAACACCTCAAGGTGAGGAAAAAAAACCCAGCAAATTCGGCTGCACAGAGGGAGCAAAACACACAGGCCAGCACCAGCTCCCTACCAAACAAGCACACGCTTCCTTGGACAGAACTCATCTGCTCCCTCGGCAATTAAAAACAATAGCTCTGGAGATCCAGACTCCTAGGCTGATCTCGATCGAGAGGATCTTCAGTTTCTCTCTTCCTTTTTTCAGTTGATGACTTCAAAGTTGGCAATATCAGTGAAAAACAACTGGAGCCACCAAAAAGGAAGAGTATTGCAAAGTGAAAAGGAGGCCACTTTTCATTTCCCTGACGACAAAAATGGAGGATGCAGGGGCGTAACTGGGGGGGGGGGGGCAAAGGGGGAGATTTGCCCCGGGCGCAGGGTTCTAGGGGTGCAGAATTGGGGGCCCCGCTCCAATCCTGCACCCCTCTGCACGCTGGAGGGAGGCGCCCAACTGGGGCCTTGTCACCGGGCGCCACCACCCCTTCTTACGCCACTGGGAGGATGACTCGTTTTACTGTACTAGACTCTGAGTCTTCAGCTAGCAGTTCAGCTCTTTCAAGCGAGGAATCTATAACCCAAACACTA
>JAIOUR011474465.1:0-12996 GCA_020711275.1 Calotes versicolor
GGATAAGAATGTCCACCTGAATTCATTACAGCTCTAGAGTACGCACACACCGCCCGTCATCCTCCTTAATACATATAGGAGGCAAGTCGTAACAAGGTAAGTGCACCAGAAGGTGTACTTAGAAGACCAAAAAGTAGCTTAACACAAAGCATTCGTCTTACACACGAAAAATGTTACTATTTAACCTTTTTGAGCCACAACAAGCCCAACAACCAACAACCAACAACCAACAACCAACAACCAACAACCAACACATTTGCCACAGGGAAGTAGCTGCGACCGAACCCCTTAAACCGACGCAATAGAGGGAGTACTGCGAAGGAAAAATGAAAGATGCCGCAAGCAAAAAAAAGCAGGGCTTAGAGCCCGTACCTTTTGTATCACCGTTTAGCAAGAACACACAGACAAAAAGACTTCTAGCCTGTCATCCCGAATGCAAGTGAGCTATTTTTAGGCAGTGTAAGAACTAACCCATTTCTGTAGCAAAAGAACGGGAAGACCTAAAAATAGAGGCAAAAAACCAACCGAACTTGCCGATAGCTGGTTGCCCGAAATACGAACTTTAGTTCGAACTTGGGTAACAACATATTTAATAATATACTCTTTACCCAAAAACTAGTCAATGAAGGTACAGCTCCATTGACCAAGGATACAGCCTCCACCAGAGAGTAACCCCCCCCCACAACATTACTGTTGACCTCAAAACAGCCACCAAAAAATATTACGTTACAGTAACAAGCAAAAAATTCCAAACTTAACAACCTCCTGGTAATTTCCCGGGCCACTCTATTATACACATAGAGGAAACCATGCTAAAACTAGTAATAAGAACTTTTCTCAATAGACAAAATTCTACTATTATCAGACCATAAACGGAAACATGGAACCTGCGCAACGCACCATGCCACCCACCACTGTAAAACCAACCCAGGATTGTCTACAGACAGACTTAAAGCCTAAAAAGGAACTCGGCAAACAACCTGACCTTTCCAGCTGTTTACCAAAAACATAGCCTTTAGACACTAGCCATATTAAAGGTACCGCCTGCCCAATGAGAGCCAAACTCTTAAATGGCCGCGGCAAAACCGTGCAAAGGTAGCAAAATCATTTGTCCCCCAAATAGGGACCAGTATGAATGGCCACATGAGAAAGAAACTGTCTCCTTAGGCCCGTCAATGAAACTGATCTGTCTGTAAAAACGCAGACATAAAAAAGCAAGACAAAAAGACCCTGTGAAACTTTAAGTACCCGTCACAATAATGACCAAGGCACTTTTGGTTGGGGCAACCAAAGAGAAATATAAACCTCTTAAACGTCACACGGCAAACGAGCCAAATGACGCCACCTTAGACCCAGTATTACTGAACAAAGGACCAAGCTACTCCAGGGATAACAGCGCTACATTCTTGAAGAGTCCGTATCAACAAGAATACCTACGACCTCGATGTTGGATTAGGATACCCCAATGGCGCAAAAGCTATTAAAGGTTCGTTTGTTCAACGATTAAAATCCCACGTGATCTGAGTTCAGACCGGAGCAATCCAGGTCGGTCTATATCTGCTAAAATCTTCATCCAGTACGAAAGGACCGATGAAGAAAGGGCTATTTAAACAATACCCCTTGCACAAAAACTGCATGAAAATTAAGTTTCAGCAACAACAAACACCCCCAAGAAAAGGGGTACGCCCACACGATGTCGTGTGGGCAACTTTGCCATCTGGTGTGGCAGAGCCAGGAAAATGCAAAAGACTTAAACCCTTCTACCAGACGTTCAAACCGTCTCACCAGTAAAATGAGTATCGTACTTATAGCCAACCTTCTCACACTAGCAGTTTCCTTCTTAGTGGCCGTAGCATTTTTAACCCTATTAGAACGCAAAATTATAGGATCCACGCAACTACGAAAAGGGCCTAATGTAATCGGACCATCTGGTATCCTTCAACCAGTGGCAGATGGATTAAAACTGTTTATTAAAGAGCCCCTAGCTCCAACCCAATCGTCACCAATTATATTTATTGCAGCCCCAACACTAGCCCTGATTCTAGCACTATTAATCTGAACCCCACTGCCAATACCAAACCCCCTAATCAATATGAACTTAGGCCTTCTATTCCTAATAGCTATCTCTAGCGCCACAGTCTACACCGTCCTATGATCTGGGTGATCTTCAAACTCTAAATACTCTCTTATAGGAGCCCTACGAGCCGTCGCACAGACTATTTCATACGAAATTACATTAGGCCTAATCCTAATATGTCTTGCCGTACAAACAGGGGGGTACACACTACAACTTTTCTCAGTCACCCAAGAACACGCATGAACAGCCGCCACATCATGACCAATTATACTCATATGATTCGTATCCACAGTAGCAGAGACAAACCGAACACCCTTCGACTTAACAGAGGGTGAATCCGAACTTGTCTCAGGGTTTAACGTTGAATATACAGGGGGGATATTTGCCATGTTTTTCCTAGCAGAATACTCAAACATCCTCATAATAAACACCCTCTCTACTATTTTATTCTTGAGCCCAGAACAAAAAAATACTGGCCTATTTACAATAAACCTAATAATAAAAACTATTATTCTAACCCTCGTATTTATCTGAATTCGCACATCATACCCACGATTCCGCTACGATCAACTAATACACCTTTTATGAAAACAATTCTTACCCCTCACACTGGCCATATGTCTCCTATTCACTGCCTTACCCCTATCAACGGCCTCAACTCCACCTTTTAATTATTTTAGAGAAAGAGGACTCGAACCCCCATCTAAGAGACCAAGACTCTTCGTATATCCTGTTATACTTTACCCTACAAACAGAAGCGTGCCCGAATTACAAGGGCTATTTTGATAAAATAGACATGGAGGCAAAACCTCTCGCTTCTTGTTTATTAGGGTCTGCTACATAAGCAGTTGGGCCCATGCCCCAAAAACGGAATTAAAAACCCCCTAATAATTTCCATCGCCGTAATTTTTATGGGCATCACTTTAAGCGCCATCCTAGCTATAACTAGCAATAATTGACTGCTAGCCTGACTAAGCCTCGAACTAAACACACTGTCACTCCTCCCAATAATCTCAAAAACAAAACACCCACGAGCAATCGAAGCTGCCACAAAATATTTCCTAACACAAGCAACTGCATCATGTCTTCTTCTTCTAGCTGCAACCTCAAATGCATGACTTACCGGAACTTGAGACATCACACAAATATCAAACAAACTAGTATCAACCATCATACTAATTTCTCTGACTATAAAAATAGGAACTGTACCAACCCACTTCTGACTCCCAGAAGTACTTCAAGGCAGTACACTATTAACTGCCCTCCTAATTTCAACTTGACAAAAAATTGCCCCAATATCCCTCCTATTTCTTATGTCAAACAACACCCAACCAACCTTCACACTAATGTTAGGCCTTCTCTCAACTGCCTTCGGGGGATGGGGCGGTATAAACCAAACACAACTACGAAAAATAATAGCCTACTCATCAATCGCGAACATGGGGTGAACTATTATTATTTTAACCCACGAACCAAAAGCATCAATAATTAACATCTTTACCTATATTATCTTAACAATCCCAACATTTTTATTAATAGCACTCACATCAACAAAAACCCTTCAAAATATAACAACAATATGATCCACCTCCCCACTAGCAACTACAACTATAGTACTACTACTCTTATCCACAGCCGGATTGCCACCACTCACCGGATTTTTACCCAAACTAATTATTATAAATGAACTAGTAACCCAAAATTTAACCTCACTAGCTATAGTGACAATAATAACCTCCCTGCTTAGCCTATCATTCTACTTACGAACCACATACCTAACAACCCTTCTAAACCCACCAAACTCCTCCACTTCAACAGCAAAATGGCGTCAAAAAACAAAAAAAAACAAAGCAATAACCCTATTACCAACCGCCACAACATCAACCTTTATAATGCCAGCATTAAGTCCCTAAACTATCAGGGACTTAGGAATACACTTTAAACCGGAGGCCTTCAAAGCCTAAGACAAGAGCCATCTCTTAGTACCTGTTAAAGCCTGTAAGACTCCCCTACATCACCTGAATGCAAATCAGACACTTTACTTAAATTAAGGCTTTCAGGATTGGTGGGCCTCGATCCCACAACTTAACAGTTAACAGCTGAACGCCCAACCCAGAGGACATCAATCCACCACTCTTTCTCTTTAAAAAGAGTAGACCCAGGAACCGAAATTCTTTACCAAATTTGCAGTTTGGTGTTTCTGGGTCGACCAGGGGGAGCGCCTCCCGTAAATAAGTTTACAGCCTACCGCCTAAAATCAGCCACCTGACCATGTCATTCTTAACTCGATGACTCTTATCGACCAACCACAAAGATATCGGAACTTTATACTTTTTATTCGGCGCTGCAGCAGGACTTACAGGCTCACTTGTTAGCCTTCTTGTACGAACACAATTAATGCAGCCAGGACAGGCACTGGGAGGAGACTCACTATATAATGTTTTTATTACATTTCATGCACTAGTAATAATTTTCTTTATAGTTATACCTATTATAATTGGGGGCTTCGGAAATTGATTAGTACCCCTAATGCTGGGAGCCCCGGACATAGCATTCCCACGGATGAACAATATAAGTTTCTGATTATTGCCCCCATCATTTCTCCTACTATTATTCTCATCAGGTTTCGAAACAGGGGTTGGAACTGGGTGAACTATTTATCCTCCCCTTTCCAACAACATCGCCCACTCAGGACCCTCAATAGACCTCGCCATCTTCTCTCTACATCTAGCTGGGGCATCATCAATTCTCGGAGCTATTAACCTTATTACTACGTGCATTAACATGGGGCCTAGCCGAACTTCTCCCTACAATTGACCCCTGTTTGTTTGATCCGTTTTCTTTACTGCAACCCTACTTCTACTCTCCCTTCCAGTCTTAGCAGCTGCAATCACAATGCTAATTACAGACCGTAATCTCAACACATCATTCTTTGAACCCTCAGGAGGCGGGGATCCAATCTTGTTTCAACACCTATTCTGATTTTTTGGACACCCAGAAGTTTATATTTTAATTTTACCAGGATTCGGCATCATTTCACACATCGTTACACACTACTCAGGGAAAAAGGAGCCGTTTGGGTACCACAGTATGGTATGAGCTATACTCGCCATTACAGTACTCGGATTTGTTGTATGAGCCCACCACATGTTTACAGTTGGCCTGGACATTGATACACGTGCCTACTTTTCCGCAGCAACCATAACAATTGCCATCCCCACTGGGGTCAAAGTATTTAGCTGAACTGCAACCATTTTTGGAGGAAAAACCCACTGATCCGCACCAATAATATGAGCCGTCGGATTTATCTATTTATTTACCTTGGGGGGACTCACAGGAATTATACTATCCAATTCATCTCTTGACACACTTCTTCATGACACCTACTACGTAGTTGCTCACTTCCACTATGTTTTATCTATGGGCGCCGTATTTGCCATCATAGCAGGCCTTATTTACTGATTCCCAGTGCTCACAGGCTTCGCCCTAAACCAAACCATAGCTAAAATGCAATTTTGAACAATATTTCTAGGAGTAAACATTACCTTCTTCCCGCAACACATGCTTGGACTAGCCGGTATACCCCGTCGATATTCAGACTTTCCAGACGCCTACACCACATGAAATACAATCTCCTCAGTGGGATCAGTCATTTCAATAATGGGTGCCCTAATGCTCATTGTAATTATTTGAGAAGCATTTACCATAAAACGAAAACTTCCATCAACTTGGCCAAACATAAAAACACAAGAGTGAATTTACGAATTCCCACCAAAACACCACACATTTAACGAAACACCGCTAATCCACTAACCAATTACCTAATTAAGAGGGGGAGGAATCGAACCCCCACCATTTGACTTCAAACCAACCGCAAGCCACCTTGCAACCCCCTTAAGACCCTCGTATAAACAATACATGACCCTGTCAGCATCAAAATATAGGAGTACCCTATGGGTTTTACATGGCTGAACCTGCTCAACTTATACTAAACAATGCTATATCACCTACAATAGAAGAACTACTTTACTTTCATGATTACGCCATAACCACCCTTTTAATAATTGGATTTGCAGTATTCTCCACCTTAATTGTTACTACAACCACAAAATTATTTACCACCATATTAACAGACGCCAATCAACTAGAGTTTGTATGGACGCTTCTTCCAGTACTAGTACTAATATTTATTGCCACACCATCCATACGCACACTTTATCTGCTAGAAGACCAAGAATCCCCACACCTAACCATTAAAACACTAGGCCACCAGTGATACTGAACTTATGAATATTCGGACTACGCAGACAAATCATTCGACTCATACATGACCCCAGAACTAGACCTTACAAAGGGGGCCCCACGCCTACTAGAAGTAGATAATCGAATAGTTATTCCAACAAAATCTCTAATTCGTATACTAGTCTCAGCAGAGGACGTCTTACACTCTTGAACCCTCCCAACCATTGGAGTTAAAACAGATGCTGTCCCTGGGCGACTTAACCAATTAACATTCACCACACCCCGCCCCGGTGTGTTTTACGGACAATGCTCAGAAATTTGCGGTATTAATCACAGCTTTATACCTATTACTACAGAATCCGTCCCCGTAAAACACTTCGAAAATTGAACACGAACACTTTAACCATTAGGAAGCTTGCAACAGCACTAGCCTTTTAAGCTAGGGAATGGGCCACCACCAAATGATATGCCACAACTAAACCCAAATCCATGATTTTTAACTATACTAACCACATGACTATTTTTACTTATAATAATAACAAAAACCACTACCTGCACTACAACTACAAACCCAACAACACAAAACTTTAACTTCACAAAAACCCCTTGAACATGATTATGACATTAAATTTATTTGACCAGTTCATTACACCACAATTCCTAAACATCAGCCTATTACCAGCAATTCTACTATGACCTATTATAATTCTCCAAACAAACACTAATAAGTTTAAAAATGACCGACTCACAACCCTAACAATATTTCTAATAAAAAAAACCACAAAAACTCTAACACCACAAACCACCCTTAAAGCACACGTATGAGCCCCGATACTGACTACCCTATTATTATTTTTAGCTGCACTAAACACAGCGGGAATCTTACCGTATACCTACACCCCAACCACCCAACTCTCAATAAATATAGCACTAGCAATTCCACTATGATTAGCAACAGTAATTTTAGGCATACACAATCACACAACTCGATCTATTGCCCATCTTCTGCCAGAAGGCACACCAACCCCTCTAATCCCCATTTTAATCTTAATTGAGACAGCCAGCCTATTAATCCGCCCTATTGCACTTGGAGTGCGTCTAACCGCCAACCTAACAGCAGGACACCTACTTCTTCATCTAATCTCGGTGGCAACTATGACAACCGCTAACACTTACCCAACAGCCTCCGCATTTACAGCAATCCTACTTGTACTTCTAACCATTCTTGAAATAGCCGTAGCCCTAATCCAAGCCTACGTTTTTTCCCTCCTGCTCAGCCTATACCTACAAGAAAATTCTTATGACCCACCAAATACACCCATTTCACCTAGTAACCCCCAGCCCATGACCTATCCTAGCCGCCATATCAACATTAATACTAACTTCAGGGTTAGTCCTATGAATGCATCTAAAAACCCCTACACTTCTTAGCCTCGGACTTATTACACTATTACTAACAGCCTTCCAATGATGACGAGATATTATCCGAGAGGGTACAATACAAGGACACCATACAAAAAAAGTACAAAAAGGCCTACGCTACGGAATAATTCTATTCATTATATCTGAAGTACTATTTTTCTTTGGGTTTTTCTGAGCCTTTTTCTTCATTAGCTTCAACCCATCCCACAACCTAGGCCTCCAATGACCCCCAAAAGGTATCATTGCAATAAACCCATTTGAAGTCCCCCTATTAAACACGATAGTCCTTCTGGCCTCCGGACTTACCGTAACATGAGCCCACCACTCCATCATGGAGGGCCTTCGAAAAAATTCAATCTACGCCCTCACCATAACAGTACTCCTTGGCCTATACTTTACAGCACTCCAAATAATAGAATATTATGAAGCCCCCTTCTCTATCTCGGATGGCGCTTACGGATCAACTTTCTTTATTGCCACCGGATTCCACGGACTCCACGTAATAATCGGCACTTCATTTCTTATCGTTTGCCTACTACGACAAAAACAACTACACTTTACGACATCCCACCACTTCGGCTTCGAAGCAGCAGCCTGATACTGACACTTCGTCGACCTAGTATGAATTTTCCTTTTTACCTCAATTTACTGATGAGGATCCTATCATCCTAGCATAACTAATGCTGTTGACTTCCAATCATCAAAATCTTAGACCAACCTAAGGGAAGATAAACATGGCCTTAACAATAACGACCTCGCTTATAATTACTACACTAATTCCACTAATCCTTATTGTAATCGCACACTGACTACCACAAATGACCTCGGGCCCAGAAAAACTATCGCCCTACGAGTGTGGATTCTCACCACTAGAAAACGCACGACTTCCATTTTCACTTCAATTCTTTTTAGTGGCAGTATTTTTCCTGCTGTTTGATCTAGAAATCGCACTCCTACTTCCAATCCCATGAGCCATTAATCTAACACCAACACCGACTGTCACATGAGCACTAGCCTTTCTAATTCTGTTAACAGTAGGACTTGCCTACGAATGAACCCAGGGGGCCCTAGATTGAACAAAATAAGGAATTAGTTTAAAAAAAACAGCTAACTTCGAACTAGCAGCCTCAGATACCCTGAATTCCTGAATAATAAAATTACACCTAACACTACTCACAACATTCTTTATTGGACTATCAGGCACATCCATTAACCAAACGCATCTAATGCTTATTTTGTTGTGTATTGAAAGCATGGCCCTGTCCTTATTTATGGGTATTTCCCTACTAACACTTGATACCCCCCACACAACACCCACATCCATTATTGTCTTAACAATTAATGCCTGCGAAGCAAGCATTGGACTGACACTTCTAGTCACCTCCTCTAACAAAAACACAAACGACTTAACAAAAAACCTCACCCTGTTAAAATGCTAAAAATTCTTATCCCAACAGCTATACTAATCCCATCGTCAATGTTAATTAGTAATAAACTGCTAATTCTAACCATTACACTCTTTTCAACAACCGTAGCCCTACTCAGCCTACAATGACTTAGCAACCCAATACTACTAAACAGCACATTCTCTAACCAATACTTTATGCTCGATCAAGTATCCGCCCCCCTCCTCACCCTCACAACCTGACTATTACCAATAATAATTATAGCAAGCCAAAACCACTTAAAAACAGAGCCGCTCCCACGCAAACGACTTTTTCTCGCCAACATAGCAATTATACAACTTCTACTATGCATAACGCTATCTGCTAACAACTTAACCTTATTTTTTATCCTATTTGAGTCTACATTAATTCCCACACTAATCTTAATTACCCGTTGAGGCGCCCAACCAAAGCGCCTTGAAGCCGGTAACTATTTTATGTTTTATACTCTTTTAGGATCCCTACCCCTACTCAGCGCCATTCTCCTTATAAATAGCCAAAAAAACCACTCACACATACTAATAACTGACGACTTCTTGTGCCCTCCAACCTCTTTAACCAACGAGACTATTTGAGCAGCTTGTATAATTGCATTTCTAATTAAACTTCCACTGTATGGACTTCACCTCTGACTTCCAAAAGCCCACGTTGAGGCCCCAATCGCTGGTTCAATAATCCTAGCTGCTGTGCTCCTAAAATTGGGCGGATACGGAATTATTCGAATCTCAGCTATTCTACCTCAGTCATCTAACTCAATAATATACCCCCCAATTATCTTAGCCCTATGAGGCTTAATCATAACAGGCCTAACCTGCATGCGACAAACGGACCTAAAGTCACTAATCGCCTACTCATCTGTTGGACACATAGGACTAGTTATTTCAGCAACAATAATTCAAACCCCATGAAGCATCTCTGGTACAATAATTTTAATAATCGCCCACGGACTCACATCTTCCATATTATTCTGCCTAGCCAACATAATTTATGAACGAACCAACACTCGTACAATCTTCGCCATGCGAGGCCTACAAAAATTCATACCCCTAATAACAACCTTATGACTAGCTGCAAGCCTAACCAACCTGGCACTCCCACCAACACTAAACCTAATAGGAGAAGTTATAATCATGTCGGCCTTATATAACTGAGCTCAACCAACAATCATTGCCTCAGCCTCCGGTGCTATAATCACTGCAACCTACTCACTTTACATATTTTTAATTACACAACAAGGCACTTCACCAAAAGACATACTCACTCACCCACCACACTCACGGGAATACCTTATTTTATTTATACACATTCTCCCAATCCTATTACTATCCTTGAACCCAGAGTTAATAGCAAGTTAAGTCCGCCAGGATAGTTAATACAAACATTAGGCCGTGACCCTAAAAACAGAGCCCACCCCCTCTTCCAGGCCAATGTGCTAAATAAACCTGCTAAGTTTAACTACTGGTATTAACCCACCAGACACATTCCTTTTAAAGGATTACAGAAATCCGTCGCCCTTAGAAGGCGACACTCTTGGTGCAACTCCAAGTAAAAGTAATAATTTACATAACTGTAATCACAACCTCAATCCTGCCTTTCATTATTCTAGCCGCACCTCTACTTTCAAAAAAAACTAATAAAAACCTCAACCTTGCAGACACAGTTAAACTCACATTCCTAACATCTACCATCCCGATACTAGTAACCATAAAATATTCAATTAACTCCTTATCCACTGGTCTCACACTCATTAACGCCCACCTGATGAATATTACCTTAACTACAACAATCAATAAATACTCAACCATATTTATACCAACAGCTCTTCTAATTACATGATCCATCATAGAATTCTCACCCTGATACATCCAAAAAACAAAACTAACAAAAAACTTCACAAAACTACTTATAACTTTTTTAATCTCAATACTAATCCTGGCCACAGCAGGAAGTTTCCTACAACTACTAATTGGCTGAGAAGGCGTCGGCATTATATCCTTCCTACTAATTAATTGATGATTTTCACGATCAAACGCTAACTCATCTGCACTCCAAGCTATCATCTACAACCGCATCGGGGATATCGGCCTAGTACTCATTATAGCAGTACTCGCCACAGACCTGTCATCCTGAGATAACGAACAGGTTATATCAACTAGCATAAAAACCGCCCTATTATCTGCCGGATTCATCCTAGCAGCAGCCGGCAAATCCGCTCAATTTTTCATACACTTATGACTTCCAGCAGCAATAGAGGGCCCAACACCAGTGTCAGCTCTTCTTCATTCTAGCACCATGGTAGTTGCAGGCGTATACTTACTAACCCAATACCACCCAATACTAAACCCAGCAATGACAACAACAATTTGTCTCTGCCTTGGCATAACCACCTCAATTTACGCCGCCTCATCTGCCCTCGTCCAAAACGATATAAAAAAAATCATCGCCTTTTCCACCTCCAGCCAACTAGGATTAATAATAACAGCAATTGGCATGGACTGCCCAAACCTAGCTATCCTCCACATAATTTCACACGCAACATTCAAAGCAACCCTATTCCTAGCAGCAGGATCAGCCATTCACAACATACAAAACGAACAAGACATTCGAAAAATGGGATTCATAAAAACCACCCTCCCAATTTCATCTATAGCACTTATAACAAACGGACTAGCCCTATCCGGACTACCCTTTCTATCAGGCTTCTATTCAAAAGACATAATCTTAGAGACCCTACTCTCCTCACACCTAAACGCTTGAGCCCTTTTAGCCACATTAATCTCAACCGCAATAACATCCTCCTACACCATACGTATGGTTATTATTACCACAACAAAAACGCCTAATCACAAACCCATAACCGTATTCTCAGAGTCAGAGGCCCAACAAACCGCCCCAATACTCCGTCTTACACTAGCAACAATTATTATTGGCCCAGCACTACTTACCGCTCTATCAGACCCAACACAGCCTATAACTCTTACTACCCTAGAAAAAACCACCCCAATTATAGCTTTAATACTAGGCACCTACTTAATTTTAGAATTCATTAACTTCCCACTTAAAACTAACAAAACCCGAACCCCAACAAAACTTCTCAACAGCCTAGCATTTTTTAAAATTTTACATCGAAACCTACCAAACAAAGCACTAAATACCGGATATCTTCTCTCCCATCAATTAACAGACCTTCTATGACTAGAGAAATCAGGCCCACATACAATTATTAACTCAAATGTACTACAATCAAAAATTTCTTCATCACAAAAGGGATTATTAAAAAACTACTTAATAGCACTACTAGTAACTCTAGCAATCACCACAACAATTCTTCTAAGCTAACCCTTCAAAATACTAGGAATCATCTCCCGGACCAGCTCCAAAACAACAAACAGTGTCATCATCAAACCAGCACCAACAATTAAAAGGCTCCAGCCACCCTTACCATACATCGAGCTAATTCCCCCAAAACCGGCCTCAGAATCTGCTATCTTAACCGCAAAATAACAACATCCCCCAACAAATAAAATTCATACACAAAGTAAAAAACTACCAACAATCGTATAAAAAGCCGCTTTTGCACGATCCCCAAAAACCCCACTTCAAGCCTC
Organism: Calotes versicolor; assembly: GCA_020711275.1. Lineage (NCBI taxonomy): Eukaryota > Metazoa > Chordata > Lepidosauria > Squamata > Agamidae > Calotes > Calotes versicolor. The sequence goes on from JAIOUR011474465.1 coordinate 12,795, forward strand.
AGGATACAAATCTGAAGAAAGCGCCACAGAATAAGCAAAGACTACTAATATGCCCCCCAAATAAACAAGATACAGTACTAAAGCCAAGAAAAGACTACCAACCTCAGCAAGAATACCACAACCAAAACCAGCAGCCACCATTAACGCCCCAGCCGCAAAACAAGAAGAGGGGTTTGATGCCACACCAACAACCCCTCAAAAA
>JAIOUR011475576.1:0-12986 GCA_020711275.1 Calotes versicolor
ATGAATAAGACATTGCAGGTAGAATTCTCATACCTCCCAAGTTTGGTCAGAAGCCAATATTTTTTGAAACAGCCGCTATGTGCAAGATGCCAAAGAATAGAAATGGTATTCTGTACAATTTCTGTTGTCTGATGTAGTTAGCAGAAATAGGAATGCATTCAAAAACTAAGTAAATATATTTTTACTTTTGTGTTTTCATTTTTCACATGATACTAGAAATAGAAGGCATTTTGAGTTTGAACCCAAACAAAAATTCACTTTCTCTAGTCTGTCAGTAGACCTGACTGGAATTAAGTGTGTCACCCAATTAAAAACAGTGTAAAAAAGAAAGCTTTGGGTTTGTGTCCTAGTCCATAGAGTATTTCTAAGCATGACTGTAGAAGTATTTTTGTTATCCTGAGTACTGGCATACTTATCACCCACATTGATGGCGATAAGTAACAAAAGATAAATACATCATTATTATTCTTCAGCATCATTTACTGCACAGGGTCCTTTTATATCCTCTCTTCCTTCCACACTGTATACAACTAGTCAAAATTTACTAAACACACATAACGATGTTAAAAGATGACAAATCCCAGTTCAGAAAGCCTTCCTAATTAACAAGCCAGGATTGATTGCTTCCACTGACAAGAAAAGACTTAGGTTTACATAGCACAAGTCATAAATGTGGACTATTAACAGACTGCCTCTGATGAGAACCTACATTTTTATTGGTTTGGGGTTTTGCTAGAGTTCATAAATATGTTTGCTTGAATAGACACCTCAGAAAATGAGGGCGGGGGGTGGGGGTGAGAGCTATTTCCCAGGCACCAAGAGGTGCACAAGACTGAGGAGGAAAACAGCCTCTGGAAGCCACTTGGAAATAAATGAATAATAACCCCTGATGACCATAAGGGAATGAAACCATTGCGCATTACTGCAGACATGTCCAGAGAGTGCAGTGGATTTATGTTCAGCTGCTGAGGCACTTTTTATAAATTGCTTTCAAATGGAATGTGTGTGGTATCTCATGGGGCCACTTGTTTGAAAAATTGATTTAGGTCTAGAAGATTCCCACAACATGTAGTAGGAAGCAGTAAAAGCAACAGCTTGTCAGTGATTAGAGCCTTTGTTTGTGAAACATTTTATGATGAGTCTAGGATCCTTCTGGCTCGCAGACTGCAGCCCTGAATATATTTTTTTCCGGAGACAAGTCACATGGGAAGGCAAAGTGCATGGTGAAATATAGGCAGCTCCTTCTGTATTTCACTGCCACTTACCACCATATGCTAGTGGCCATACTATTTACCACATTTGCCACTACAGTGAGAGAAAGCACTTTTAGCACCTCGTGCACTTTTAGCATGCTTTGGGGAAAGATGGGAAAGCATACATATTCCAAAAAGCATATCCTAGTATGATGTATAGTATTTGTCCTATGAAGAGCAAGTGCAGAAGTAATTGGCAATTGTCCACACAACAAGCGCAGCAGCTTCAAAGATGGATATTCCACATAGAAGCCCAGTGGGGATGTAGTATAATTTTCTGACTTTCCACAACAGTTGTGAACACTTCATGCACTCCCATAGGGCAGGGATGGTGAACCTTTTTGAGCCCAAGTGCCCAAACTGTGGGTTGGGAGGGTGGGTGTCCACATACAAATGTAAAGCAGGGACACTGTTGTCCCCAATTCACCATCTGGAGGATTTGAGGGGACACTTGGAGAAATCCCCTCCCCCATTTCTGTTCTTGAATTGGGTCTCCATCACACCAATGTTCTGTCATAGTGCATTTCACCTTACTCTATTTACCTATGGTGAAGTTGGGGCCAACTTGTAGTCTCAGCAGATAGGTACCTCATCCCAGGATTTCTGGGTTAGGTGCCCCCTGATGTGGCCATAAGTCAGCTTTGTCTGATTTACATCTCAAACCCATAAGGTGTGATTTATAGCAGGAGCAAGAAATGTTTGACTCTTCAAATGCTTTGGGGCTGCAGTTCTGATCAGCTTTAGGTCACAGATGCTAAAAGGACAAAATATCTGGAGAGTCACACTCTCCGTCTTCTAATATGGAAGAGGATAGAAGTTTACTAATTTGTATGATGAGCAAAAGGTTATTCTGATCACTTTGGGGGACTCTGAAAGTTCTGGTAAGAATCTATTGGATTGTAACACTTGGCAAATGGAACACGACACATGCCCCTTGTGCAGTTCATGTGGTGAACAGGGTATACTGCAGCTGACACCACTACATGGTGTCAGCTGCAGTATACCCTGTTCACCACATGAACAGTGGCATAGTCTCTGTTGGAAGGATTTGAAATTTACTTATTGCCTTTTTCTGGTTCATGGGCTTCAATGAACCCCAAACCAAGATAAATCACCATTTTGTTGACTCGTGCCCATCTGTAGTCTGGAGCACTGATGCTACTATTGGTGAGAGAACTGAAGTCCCTCCTCCACTGTGGCTGTACTCTTGACAGAAACATAACTTGTCCTCTTGAAGTAATTTTTCTATTACATACTGTATCTTGAAGCTTACTGTGCGGTGAGTTTCTGGCCATGTTGTTTTAGTTTCCATTGAAACATTTTTGCTATTACTTAAAACTTTATTAAAGTCTTTTTCACCTCAGTTTCATATTATTCAATAAATAAATTATATCTGTTGCCATGTTTGTGTTACTATTCTTCATCCATGTTAAATTTCTTTTGACATGTTGACTATCACCTGTTTTTGCTAACTTCACCAGAGGTGCTGCTAGCCCTAGGAGACTCAAGGATATTGGCATTAACCAATCCTGGGGTTAGCAATGCCTCTACTGATCAGTAAAATTTAAGTAGGCATTTGGCAGTGCAGTTATATTTCTACCCCCCACTGTGCTTTAAAATATGTACTGTAAGTTGCATCCATATGGTTAACATGGACAGGCTGGTACTCATTCAGAGGCTATGAAAATAACTTACAAACTGCTCTGTGATACAGACCAGGGCATTGTGTTGTTACCTGTGTCTTATTAGCAGCTGATAAAATTCAGAATCCCTGATGACAGAGCCAAGAATGGAAAAACCCAAGCTTTCCCATTCATGCAGATCTCCCGCTGCTGGATAATCGCTGGTGTGCTTCATCAATATGACTAAAGTTTTCTGGAATGAAATACCACCAGTGAAATAGCTTGTAAAGGAGATACATACCATATTTAAAAGTTTTTGCTAACCAAGGTTTGCATAGTAAATGAATTTAAAGGAAGTTCCTTGGCCTGTTTCAGCCAGGATTATTTGCATGAAAGCATCGCACCAGCTGTGCTTTGTAGTAATAAATAATCAAGATATTTATTTATTTATTTGATTTATATTCCGCACTATCTAGACCAAGGTCTACTCTAGGCAGATATAATTTTCACCTCTGCATTTGGAGACTTGAAAAATATCATTTTATTCTGCAGTAAATCCGTCCTGTAAAATGTCCACATTACAACACTGTGGGCTGGTGAAACAATTACAGTATTTGATTTGTAGTGTTCTTTATATGCTAGTAAATGTGCTGAATAATTGCATCTGAAAACATTCCAAAGTTAGTCAAAGATGTACAAATGCAAGAAAAATAATAAGTATCATTTTGGGATCCAGGAAGGGACTTTTGTTTCATTAAAGACGGAAAGCGCTGGAGGAAATGAGTAGGTGTACATATTGTGGCCTGGAAAAGGAGCATAATCTGTGATTTGAATGTGTGACTAAAACTAGTTTTGTGTGCATGTGTCAAATTACTATCCAACATTTTAGAGGAATCTTAACACTGAAAAAATATGCACTGAACCTGAAGTAATCTCTTTAACACTTTCCTATGACTCAGATTTCCTTCTCCTATATACTATTGGGCTCTGGGTCAAGCACCAGCTTATGTGCTTAATGGAGATAGAGCACGGCATACATCATAGAATGCAATAGTGAGCATAATATAATCTTTTAGATTTCAATCTGTACTGTATATATAGGAGAAGTACTCACTCACTAACTCACTCACTCACTCACCCACCCATCCACTCAGTCACTCACTGGCTCATCAATGCCCAGGCCAAACCTTTTGACCTAGAAAGCTAAAATTTTCCATGGAGCTTACCTTTATGATGTAGACAAGTAGTAAGCCTGGATTTCTTAAAATTCCCATGGAAAAGGAATAAAGAGGATCCAAATTTACCATTTTAAGTTGCTCTATTCCCATTACTATAAAATGGCTCATGAGGCATTTCTGGATGGCCATCTTGGCTCTTGCTCCATGTGATGTGAGCCAACCAATTGGAAGGGCCTGGGTTAGAGCTGGATATTCAAATTAACCCTACAGTCACTAGTAGAGGCACTGTGCATCGGGAAGTGGATAAGCAGCAGGGCCAAGAACACATATCAAGGTGAGAACGGGCTCTCTTTTAAGGCAGGGCAAATGGGGAGGAGGCCTTCTTTGGGCATGTGTGAGGACCATCAGCAAAGTGACATCTAAGCGAGCACAGCCATGGGCAAGTATATAGTTGTATATAAACCTGCTAAATTTCACATGCTATGAACTGATTAACAAAATTCATTGGTACGTAGTTTGCTGCATATATTTCTGTATCCCCTACCTATGTATAATTTGCAGCTGACCAATCTTGAGATATTCAGTGTGGCGTATTGGATAGAATGTCAAACTAGGACTTGGGAGGCCTGGGTTTAAATCCACACTCAGCCATGGAGACTCATTGGGGATGTGGAACTGTGTAAGGCCATTTCTTAAATGTCTTACTGACCTTAAAAGCCCCTTTAAGGTCACTAGAAATGGTTCTAATTTGATAGCACATAGCAACATACAAAGTTTGGTGTTAAGTGATTTCCAGAAAACAAAGAAACATTTTACTTATATTTTCCTTGGGGTGCTTGAAAAAGCCAATGACAGCCTTTGTCGAATTTTGTGTATGGGCTTCTGAAATACTTGAGTTTCAGCAGCAGCATCTTCTGTTTGCTCTTTACCCAGAGACCGGGATGGGCTTTCAGGACAATTGAAAGTATGTGCTTACTGGTTACTTATTTGTTGAAGGGGAAATCCAGATATTTATCCTAGAGTTAACAGTTCTGGAGGGCCGCAGGTTTGAGACCCCTGATTTAAACAAACTAACTTTGTTTCTAGAACAACTGTTATCAGTTATTCTAGAAATGAAGTTCCCAGTTGGGCAAATTCTTTATTGGGTCATTAAAAAGATTGTAAATAAGGCAAGCTTTGGAGAACTTTACATTGGGCAAAGGTGGTAAACAACGAGGGATTCAAAATTCAATGTCCTGAAAATTCACTTTTGTCAAATTCATCATTGTTTGCTAGGGAAAAAAAAGAGCCGTTGCTTTTATATGAAGAGCCCTGACTTTATGTTATGCTGTATTCTGACAGCACAACCTCAAGCAAGAAACCTCCTGAGCCTGTCCAAAGGGACTATAATATATATTTTTAAAAAGCTTTTTTGCTCTTTGCACCAGGACCAAGACTGTCATTGACACAGTAGCACAATGTCAAAGTTAGAGATAAGGTGGAATTGGAAATGGATTAGGATCCATCTAGTACTTTACACAACTAGGGTGGGATGCCAGGCAGACTCAATGCAAAAAAGCAATCAGCTGGAGCAACTTGCTGGGAACAGAATAATAAGATAATTACTCAAGATGTGTGTGCACGTGCATGTGCATGTGTGTGGGATTAACATTTCTAGACTGCTCAATCTAGTGGCATTACTGAAGATGAGGTGATTATTAAATATATTTCCATCCATGAAATCCAAGGAATATGTATATTCCACTGCATGGTATGAAATTATTATCATAATTAAAAACTAAATGTTTTATTTCAGTGGGAAATTTCATGGATGAAAACCACTTAATAATCAGCCCATTTTCTGAAATATCTTATGGGTAGAAGAAGAGATAGGTAACTCATGTGCCTTTGTCATGATTTGTCTGCTGCATGTTCTCCTCCCCCACCCCGTTCACCAGGACTTTCCCTCACTGCTGGTGCACACTACTCCCTCCCTCCCTATCAAGTGGTTTTCCAGTGTGGGCAGGAGCCCAGACTTCCCCTCTCTGCCTCCTCCAGCACCTGGCCATCCAGAGGAGGAGGAGGAGGGGCAGGAATTCCTGCACTGCTGCCTTTGAGTGGCCAGCTGCTGGAGGAGGCAGAGGAAAGAAGCTCCTGCCTGGACTGGAGAATCAACAGAAAGGGACAAAGCAGTGTGTGCCAGCTGCTGAGTGGCGCTGCTGGCGATGAGGGTGGAAGGAAGAAACACACAGAAGCACAGCTGCCATACAGATGAATTATCATGAAAGGGCATACAGCAGTTCATGCCCATCTCTATGTATAATAAGACAGTTGTCTCACTTGACAGACTCTGACCTCTCTTAGCATTCCTATGGCAAACAAGTCCACCTGGCCTGAACTTTGTTACCTTGTTCAGAATTGCTAATTGATGTAATTAACAGCTTGACTCTTGCATCAATAAATTATCACTTTGTCTTTGTCTGCATCCTCACCTGGCTAGGAGAGTATGTGTAACTATGCAGGACATGTTTTTCCATTTCTTTGACTTGGGAAATGGATTTTGATCCATGCAACATCCTGTTGAAGTTAAACAAACAGGATTAAAGTGCTACACTATTTAATGCCCCCCCCTCAGTATATTGAGACAAACTAACAAAGTTACCTCTTCAGAAATAAATCATTTTTCTGTATCCTATAAATCTACTTACAATATAATTTTAAAATTTGTATATGCTAGGAATGCCACTGGATCCAGAGGCTTATAGAGTTGCATGAACTGACTCTGTAATTGTTACATACTTTGTTTGTTGTCTGAGAACAATGTGTGAGAACAAGAAAGCTGATCCCTTTGGAGCCAAATAGGTAGATTTTAAAAACATGCTGGAAAATTGCATTGGAAATTTCGTCTATTTCAAGAAAGACAAATGTTTTATTTTTTGAATACAAGAACAAAAACCTAAAGAACAGAATGTTAATTTTAGAATCCAGGCTGGTAAACTAGAGGCAAATTAGAGTAACCTCATTTTCTGACACCACCTAGTGGTTTTCGTAGAAAACAATCTGGTTCTCAAGAGAATGGTAGGTATTATTTTACCTGTGCCAAAGTTATGGGTTAATAGGGGACACTTAAGAATTAAAAGGCAAAGAGAATGGAGAACATGCTCATTGGAAATATAATGACCTTAAAACTTAGCAAGCACGTTTACTGCCTTAAAGTGTGCTGAGCACCAGTCCTATCAAATCCCCTCTTATGCGGTGCTTGGTTGATGTTGGAAAATTTAAAAAAAGTGTTGGGATATCTGGGCCTGCTGAGATGGAGCCTCAGAATTATATAAAAAAGGAACCACTTTATACCCTATGAGTAATGGGAGGTACATATGTATTACTTGTCATTCTTATTTTAAGAGCAGACGTAAGTGCTGTAAACAATTCATAGCCAATTTAAGTGCAAGATTAGCCTTTGAGTCATCCACTGTTCCTTGTTTGTTTGAAAGTGAATTCAGAGGAAAACACATGAGGAAGGAGGTATTCTGGGGTTTTATTGTTTTAAAGGATCCCTGTGCCCCTATATTAAATAGCCAGACACTTTCTCTTATTACAATATTGTTTTGTAATCATTGTCCATGGCTCCCAAATTTGGTCCTTCATTTTTTGCAGTTGTTTCAGTGCATAGTTAACAATTTTATTACTCATTTAATGAAAAAAATATATACAGTGTATATATCTGAAAGAGTTTTATGGGTTTTGTCCTTGTTTCTTCCCAGAGTCTTATTAAAAGCAAAAACAAAAGGAGTTTAGATGCTGTTGGAATGTTAGCGAATTTCATTCTGCAAATCACTTGCAAGGCTGTGTGTTTTACTGCTGTTATGTTTCAGTGATGGTTTGAAAAACACATACAGCATTTGAAAGGAGAGAGTGAATCTCATTTTGCCCTTTCACAGTGTTCAAAGGGTCAGAAGGAAGGACTAGACTGCTGTCTAATGTTTCTTGCACTTTTGAATAGCTTCTAATGGTGCATTTGTAGTGCTCCTGGGATAACCAGAGAGGTTTAATTCTGATGTCACTCCCAACACTGTGTCCATGTACTTCCATGCAATTTAGCTTTGAACTGCATTAATGTTGCTACATGCTCTGTTTCTTGTCAAGTGCAGTTTGTTCTCACTTTTAGATTTTTGCCTGTCTGTCTATCTGTCTGTCCAGTTTGTATCTTGTCTGCTCTCCAAGGAGATAAGCAGGATGTAAAGAGACACAGAATCCTGTGGGCTATCTACGTTGTCTCTCAGTTACCCCATAGTTAAGTACAGATTTCACCCCCTGCGTATTCTGTCAGCTGCATCACCATGAGTCTCAAAAGCTCCACACTCTACAGCTTCCCAGTGTGGTTCATTCCAAGCATGATCCAAAGCATTGTTGGATCGCAGGTAAATACATATGCAGACTCCAAACTCAGCTGAAAAATATATAGAAAGAGATACAATTATAGGAGGCATTGTATCAGTTGAAAACTTCAGTCCATGAAAATTGAACAGATTAGGACCTTCTGCACTAGCAGATCAATATTGTCATGTGTAACTCATGCATCAGTGTGAATATATAGAATGTCTAGTTATGCAAGAGAACATCACTAAATGAATCTTCCAAGGCAAGTGCATAGAGCTAAGATATGTGGATTTTGTAATGGATATCTTTATCTCATAGATGGTCCAATATTAAAAGAGATACAGATTAAAAACATGTACTGTACAGGAAATAACAGAGCAGGCTATCATGTTAAAGTACTCTTTATCTACGATATTAAAACATGACACGATTAAAAGCAATTTTAAAACACATTTTTAAAAAGTAACAGCATAAATCAGTTCATAGCTTTCCCCATAAACAAGCAGGTAGTTGCTGAAAGCTTGCTGCTCTAGCACAGCCTTTGCCTGCCAGCAGAAGGGCCAAGAGAGGGGAGCTGGCCCGGCCTCCCTTGGAAGAGAGTCCATGTGTTTGCTGACTAGGATACTTCTATTCATATGTATATTCAATACGTATATCTTTATATCAACACATATATAACATAATGTATTAAAATAAAACTACTCTCCTTTCTAATTTGTAATATATTCTCCCTGCGCTGGTCAATGACCGTAATAAAGACTTGATGACAAGTCTTGATTGCGGCCCATCTGCTGGCAAGTGTTTTTCCTTAACAAAGACCGGAATCCAGTGGCCAAATGTATGTTTGCAGAAATGAAATGGTATAAACCCTTGCTGGCAGACTGCTATTTATTCACATGGAGTCAGTTCTGTTCCTGGGCACATGCCTGAGGTGCATGCAAGGATGAATCAGTAATTGCATTCTGGCTGCTGCTCCATTTATTTCTGTCTTTGTCACTTCCAAATGGGAATTGCTCATAGGCTTCCTATTTACAGTGTTATCTGCTCATTCATAAACATTTAAAAAAGGACATTGAAAGATTAATTTGGACTAATCTTTATGTGGTTTGGGGAAGATTCCTTCCTATGATGATGTCACACAATGTTTCCAAATGCATAAGATGATTTTTTTAGCCAGAGAGTTCCATTTCCATTAGATGTGTGAACACCCAGCCTTCATTCTCTCAAAATTGCATTTGATCAGATTCTCTTAAGCTGTGCTCCTCCATGCATGTCTCCCCAGTCCGAGTAAGTTGTTAGGCCCTCACTCCCAGATAACTGAGTGTAGGGCTGGAGCCATGTTTTCTGGCATTTTCCTGAGTCTCTGTGTGGGGTGGAGAAAAATATACAGTGGTATCTCAACTTACAACCCCCCTCAACTTACATCCATTTCAAGTTACAACTAACAGCTGTTGTGAAAAAAAATTCCTTGACATACAATCACAATTTCAACATACAACCTAAAAAGGCACAAAATTTTAACTGCCTTCACTTTTTCCTTCTTCAGCTAACTGTTGGTCAGTGAAGAGGCTACTTCTCTAGGTTCTTTGCTCCCATGGTTAGCTTTGGAGAGAGACTGCCTGGTATTGTAGGTTAAAAAAATCCTCCCATCCTCCCCTGTCAAAAGCAGATGGATTGACTGCTTTTGCATTAGTTCCTGTTGGGAACTATGCCTATACATACAGACTCCATCTATGCTTCTATAGGGAAATGATGCCTCTACTTCTGCCCAGAAAAAAGTACTCATACGGGTTAATATTGTTTCAGTGCATTCCTATGGGAAATATTGCTTCGACTTACAGCCAACTCATGTGAAGACCATCATCCATGTACGAATGAAGTTTGTATGTAGAGCTACAAGTGTACATAATACACAGGTCATTGCTAGCTCCTGGAGACTCAGGGCTAGCAATGTCCTGATCATAATGCTGTTTCATGAGAAGAGAGTTAACTGTATTAGTAGAATAGCATTTATTTTTCAACTGTTTAAGATATTTACATGCCAAATTTAGGATGAACCACTTGTGAAGTATTCAATTTAAAAACAGTGGCAATGGAAGCTTCAGTAAAAGTAAAAATTTAAAGCAAAGCTGCCCCTTCACAGTGCGAGATGGGACTTAACTGGCTTTGTGGTGGCATTTAGGGAGAGGAAACAGTCATCTCAGCCACCAGATGGTGGACAGCTCCCTGTGTTTTTCTGATCCCCCACCTCCTCATTCACATCAAGATGTTCCTTAGATATAGTAGCCTGGTGGTGGTGGCTAGGAAGGAAGAGGAAACCTCAGTCTCAATACTGGGAGCTAGATGATCTTTATTAAGACTAATGTATGTTTATGACTTGTATTTTTTATTAGTTGCATAGAACTCTAAACATTTTACTTTTTAAAGAAAAAGTAAGCAACTTCTGAGTAGAGACAAAAGATTATTCACCTTTTCATTTGGTTGCTTATAGTTTTCATTTTAGATGCACAAGAAAATCCTGTTGTGTGATGGATGTAGAGAGATTTGCTGTGTTAATAGCAAGCTGGATCCCATGCAGAAACATTTTTTTACTGCACCTGTGATATCCCAATTGGTTGTTCCAGTGCGCATTGAGCAGTGTCTTTGAGAACCGTGTTAATATGTTTTCTGTTACATTCCTAGCAGGAAATATCAGCACATCACTGATCCTGGTCAGAAGAAAGTTAATTGTTCTCACTTAGCATTCAGTATCTATGCATTAGAATCTGGCAACAGGGGCATGTTCTGTACATAGTGTGAAAGAAGGTTTTGATGTGTACCTATAATTAAAGCATTGTTTCAAAAAAATATGATCAGCTACTGGGATAAAGTCAGTGATAAGAAATCATAAGAATGGGAGGCCTCTGGAGTATTTTGCTGTTGGGGGGAGGGACAGAGATACATTTGTGTATTTCTTAAATCTCATTACGTACTTTGAGATGAGCCATATAACTTTCTTTTGTTTTGTCCCTGTACTGATGACACTTTTTGAGAGGTTGTGATAAAATAAGCACCCCACCAGCTGCATTCGTACATGAGCTCACCTTCCATAGGGACTTGCCACTCCTAGCCTTTCCAAAAACATTTACATGCAGTGTCTGTTCCATGGTTCTTTTTTCTTAGTTGAGTCCTGTCCTGTTGCAGGAATGAAAATTTCCCCAGTGTTTTAGACACTATCATTTATTGAAATTCTTGGGAAACTGGAAAGAGAATGGAAAAGGACCACATAATGCATGCACGACTAGCTAATCTCTTAAATTATATGATAGAATATCAATTAGTGTGCAGTGCCTTCTTTTATGCATAGTACTCATCAACATAATAAACCAAAATAATTCCTACTGAGAGAGTATTTGCATTATATGAGCAAATATGAAATCTTTTATCGTGCAAAGATTTTATCGTTTTGGCTGTGTTGATTTGTTGTAGATCATTCTACCAAATATGTCCATAATGGTATTTTCAGGTTACTCTGCACTTAATTCTGCAGAAGGTTCTACAGTAGCTTCCTTTTTTGGCACCTTCATTTGACAAGGACTGGGCAGCAAACAATGAGGAAAACGCTTGCCAGTGAACCTGGAGTGATACTCCCAGTCAGAGTAGACACACTGGGGTTTAAAAAGGCAGCATGTCTGGCTGAAAATGATAAGCAAGCTTCCCGTTTCCAAACGTTAGAGCTCCGTTTTGTATAATTTTGAGCAAAGCCGGTTCTTTCCCAGAAATACTGCTGTCTAGTGAGGAATTGGGGAGAGTTGGAAAGAGCTGGTCTGGGATTTAAAATCATGAATCAAGGTATGAGCACCGGGTTCATATGCATGCTTTCCTCATACGATGACTATATCTCTATGTTCCACGGATGCTAATATGTGTCTGGAGGGCTTTGCCTAGGCATGCAGAGGGCCTCAGTGAAGCGGCTTTCATTTGCACTTAAGCCCAAACTCTCATGGGCCCCACTGGTTAATACTGGGCCCCTTAATATCCTGTGGAGCTTGTGTTTTTTCTAATTCCTCAGTATAAGAACAATTTCTTAAATGGTTCCGTGGGCCTAAAAATAACCACACATCTGCTACTTCATTATGTATAATTTAAGAGATTGGCTTTAGAAAAATACTTCTTTTTAGAATGGGAAAAATGAATGCATATGGAATACGATTTTTTTGGAGAGCATTTACCTGAAAGGTGAATATTTTACTAGCATCCCAATGAATGAGCCCATTTTCTCTCCATTGCTCCCTTCTCTCATTCTCTTACACATCTATTTTGGGGCAAGGAGAACATGAAGAAAGAAGAGGGGAAGTAGCTATAGTTTCAAAACTGATTTCATTGGAATAGCACCTGTTTATACCAGGCCCGAATTTATCCTCAACGTGTCTGTGAAATCCATTGGAAATGATTCAAGACTCTTCATGAGAATTCCCTACATTACAAAATTTCCTGTTAGAGGTTTCACTTTAACAAGGTTTCATTGTATCCATCTAGTGGCTCTTTATATTTTAACTTAAAAATTAAGTCAAACTTCATGAGCTTTATACTGT
>JAIOUR011476686.1:0-13016 GCA_020711275.1 Calotes versicolor
TTCCACTATATCCTTCTGGAGGTATGGTGACCAGAACTGCACACAATACTCCAGATGGGGCCTCACCATAGATTTATAAAGATTTATAAAGATAATGTTGCTCCTTTTATAGGAACTCTCTGATGACCTCTAGCTGTCTGCTTCCTCCATGCTGAGCATGTCAGTTCCCACTTGTGGGTCCAGTTTCTTTTGCCTCAGCAGACTCCACATATATTATTTTAAGGATAGACAAACAGATGTCTGGTCTTAAATAGTTTGAACAGCAGCAGCAGTGAGGTAAAATAGCCATCTCAGAGCTTGGAACAGTTCTTTTATGTACTACCAAAGTTTATCTCCACTACAGAGTTACAATAGTTTGATACCAGTTTATTCCTTCATGCCTTTGGAATGTGTGGTCTGATGAGGTCCTTAAAACGGCACCAATTATTGCATTAAAAAAGCAGAAGCATGCTGATTATAGACTGTTCTATAGTACTTAAAACACTCTCTGGGAGGTTCACAACTGATTATGCAGGCAACACATTGCCCCACCCCCAGTGAACTGGGTACTCATTTTACTGACTCCGGAAGGATGAAAGCTGAGTCAACTTTGAGTCAGCTACTGGGATTGAATCCCAGGTCATGAGCACAGTTTTGCTTGTAACATGTACCCCTACTTGTAAACTCGTACATGGATGATGTTCTTAACTTGTGCAGGTTGCAAATTGAAGCACCATTTCCCATAGGAATGCACTGAAATTATATTAATTCGTACGAGCAGTTTTCTGGTCATAGGTAGAGGCATTGTTCCCTAAAGCATGAGTGGAGTATGTATGTACAGGCATAGTTCTCCACAGGAGCCAATGCAAAAGCAGTTAATCCATCTGCTTTTGGCAGGGGAGGATGGGAGGACATGTTTCTCTCCAAAGCTAACCATTGGGATGAAGGAGCTACAGAGAAGCAGCCTCTTCACTGACCAAGAGTTAGCTGAAGAAAAAAAAGTGAAGACAGTTACAATGTCGTGCCTTTTTTGGTTTTATGTTGAAATTGTGTTTGTAAGTCAAGGGGAATTTTTTGCAACCGTTACTGCTTGTAACTCGAAATGGTGAGTCAAGCCAGTTGTAAGTAGAGATGCCATTGTAGTACATTAGTTTAACCACTATGCTGTGAGGCTCAACAGCATCGACACACTCCTCAAATGTCCCTGCCAGCACTGAGGCAGCCTTGTGAGACATAGTCCAAAAAAGTACTTCTTCTAAACCCCACTTTCTCACACAATCAACAAAGCCTTGCCAGGTCTTTGGTCCTTTTAGCTCTTCTGCTCACCTCTTTCCATTCCTTCTCCTTTTTTCCTATCTCGCCTATTTTTTTTCAGGCACCTGATGATGTGACGTTCTAGAAGAATGCAAAGTAAAACACACTGGGGCAATGGAAGTCTCATCCATCTGCCAATGCAGCAAAAGTGCAATCATCTGCAACGAGCTATCATGGAGAAAGGCTGTACAGCTTGAGGCAAGGTCGTCTCTGCCTGCAGTTTTCTGCCATCTTTCCTAGTGCACTCAGAATGCTGAGCAAGACTTGGGAACGCAGCTGTTCTTGCTGAAAACTAATTAAGATTAATGCCAAGCATCTACATTCTTATTCCCCAAGGATAAAAATCTAACAACCCCCTTGCTACAGTCCTCACTCTCTCCTCCCCCTCTCCTTCTTCATCTTAGATCTCCTACTACATCAGCTTTTCAAAAGCATGGAGAAGCCACTGCTGCATCTCAGCAAACAATCGGTGTTTACAGAATCTGTAAAATACATAATTTTGCTTTCCTGTGAGATCATTACTTCTGCATTAAGGACAGCAAAACAAACAAGGGTTTACCAGAGGCTCCTGAGATGGAGAGATGCTCTAGAAACTAACACTTTGGCCGGCTGTTCAGCCTGAGCTTGTTCTGACCTGCTTTCCTGACACTCCATTTCTAAATCCATTAGTGAAGCAGGAGGTATCCCAGCTCTCTCAAATGCAACACCTCAAGAATAGTATTTGGAAAATTAGGATATTATAATCTATGTCAGTAAGAATAAAATAAGGTTTTTTTTAAAAAAAAGATGGTGTTTGACAGCAGTAAAATTGAGTAAAATAACTGAATTATTTGAATGTCTGTGATAAAGAAATTGGTACATATTTGCATATGTGGTGGGACTGTGAAAACGTACATTGGTTTGGAAATTGATTTTTAAGGAATTAATTGATTACTAATTTATTGACAGAATTATGATAGCCTGGAATTGGAAATCCAAACAAAATTTTCATTTAGAAGAATGGTGTAATGAAGCATGAAATATTTCCATAAATAACAAAAGGACTTGTAATTTAAAGGTTAAGAAGGGGGAGATTTTAAAAAAAGATATATTTTTACAATATAACGGGGTATATTTATTGAATATGTGTTAACAAGAGGAAAAGGAAAACTCCAGTGCACAAGTCAATGCAGTTCTAGAGAGGAGTTGGAAGGGACCACGGTTGTTCTACATTTTACTTCATTTTATAGATTAGTGTGTGTTTTGCTTTTGTTTATTATTTCATAAGTTATTTTTTTTAAAGAATAGTCCTTTAGAAGCATCAAAACCTAGAACTCATGACTTGTCTGTGGACCAAGGAGCTTGACTTTGACTGGAGCACTGTCCAGCATTCCTGTGCTTGGGTGCTTCTAACAACCTTGGATGCTGGATCATGGGTGAAGGACAATAGAAGTGTTCATGGCCTGTCATCCTTTTCTGCACTTTTCCCTGTCCAGAGTGGGCTAACCAAGCTACCAGATAGAGCAGTATATAAATCTAATAAAATAAGCAAAACTAAATTTCTGAGTTTCCTCCCCATAGTTTCTGTTGAAAGAAATTGGACCAATCTTTCTCTGAGACTCTTGGTCCTGGTGACAAGAAGCTCTGATGTGGAAACCCTCCTTCAGATAGTGAAGAGGTACAGGATGATGAAGTAAAAATCTTAGAGAAACCACTCCTGCAGGCTCAGGTTATATGTTCCAGATCTTAAGATATCAATTCCATTATGTTAGCAAGAATTAACAATTTAACCATTTCTTTTCACAAGCAAATAGAAAACAAATAAATGCTAATTCAAACAATAACTATTTAAAGTAATACACTGGAAAGAGAAGATAAAGACAATGCAAAGTCTAACATCATAGATAACTGGAGCAGGCCCATTTGGGCAAGAAGCCACCATACCCAAAACATTGCACAGTTGCGCAGTCTATAACACCCCTGGCAATCGAAATCGACTATTTCCAGACAAAGAAAGAATCAAGGATTTGGTGGTACACGTGCATGTTTTTTACCTGGTGATGATTGCAAGGTGGGGAGGGCTCATGCATGCACCCATGAACAGCACCACATTCTCATGCCGAGTCTGCCTGTAGGCCATCACTTCTCTCTTGAAGGCCTTCAGCTGGTCTTCATTGTCCCTCTCAATGTCAATGAGGCGGATGGCTACCTCACCATGCCAGCGGCCATGAAACACCTGTCCAAAGCGCCCTTTGCCAATTAGCTCACCAATCTCCAGCTGTTCAAAGGGGATATCCCATTCCTGCAGGAAGATGCTGGTTTGGCTAGCCTTACGTGGAAAGTTGCGAGCAGAGAGGAGTGAAAGGTTCATTTCCTCAAAATCATCTTCTGATTCTTCATCATTTCCTTGTTCATTCTGGGAGAAAAGATGGGTTCATAATACAGGACATCCCTAGAATGTTCCAGCCCATATAATTTACTCTTTTTCCTATGAGCAGCCTCCTGAGACATATAGTCAACATGCAATATCAGGTTAGCATGAGCAAAAGAGGGACGTCTTCAAGGTAAGTCTTTTGCATCAAAGTCTAGAGCAGGCATGTCCAAAGTGTGGCCCTCCAGATGTTCTTGAACTGCAACTCCCAGGAGCCCTTGCCAGCACAGCTAGTGCTGAAGGCTAACACAGATAATGCTAAATGCTAGTATAGGTAGTGCTGAAGGATAGCACAAGTAGTGCTGAAGGCTTCTGGGAGTTTCAGTTCAAGAACATCTGGAGGGCCACACTTTGGACATGCCTGGTCTAGAGGCTAATAGCTCCCTCCTCATGGCTGTCCATCTCTTCCAAACCAGTCATGCATTACAATATCACTTTCAGGGGAAAACAGTAAAATACCACCTTCAGGGGAAAAAGATCTCTTTACTGAAAGGCAGATGGAGTTCCTGCACTCACTGTTATATCATCTAATTTACATGCACCTTGGCCAATGCCAAGGAGAGGCTAGCACAGCATGATGAGCAGGAAGAGGCCTTCAGGGTGGAGACGAGATGGCCCCAGAAAGAGATCATCTGGCTCCTACTCCACTTCAGCAGAGTGGCTCCCTCCCTTAGCTCTGGGTGGGTTGTCCTTGCTTTTGGCAGCCTCCTGGAGACACCATAGAGATGCAGAAGCCTCATGGATGGGACCCACTGCCACTCCCTGTGCACAGCCAGAGGTGGGCCCATATAGTGCTCCCACTCCACTTTGGCTAGGGACAGGTCAGCTCCCTCGATTAGCCTTGGATGGGTAGTTGATGCTCGCACATTTGACTGACTTCTGGGCAGGCTAACCGCCTCATTTTTGCATATGTTATGACACTGCATTCCACATTAGATTTGCTGCAAATTTCAGGTTCACTGCTATATAATAATATAATGCATAGTGAAAATTTTAGTATTTGGGATTACTAGCAACCAAAATTTCCCAGCCAACATAGTCACTGGCCATGCTGATTGAGAAGGTTCTGTGAATTGGCAGCCCAAAATTAGATTTCCCAACCCCCAAACACCACAATCTCTTTTTAGCGCAATGAGCAGATGTTATTCCCAGATGAATGAAAAAGCTGCTATCTGGCCTCTGATGAGTGCAACATAACAAAGCTTGTACCCTGCTGATTTCCTTTTATTGCTACACTTGGAGTTTAGTCTGTCCTGGGGGCAAGTGCAACAGGACACAGGCAGCATGAGGTGGGCAGTCAATTCTTCCAATGCTGGTATCAGAATCTCACTACTCTTCCTCAGTTGCTGTGGATGATGGGAGAGGGGAGGAGTGTGATTCTGACAGCAACCAATGGTCCCCAACTATCAGTGCCGGGAGAAGAAAACCCATTCATTGCTGTTCATCTCCTTCTCTTGGTAGGGAGAGCTTTCCGGGCAGGCCTTGTGCCATGGCGGCCCCTGGAGCAGATGCAATGGCGGTGGCTGCGTCTCCTCCTTATCCTCTGTTGGGTCTGGGCAACCCTGTAGTCTGGCCCTGGGGCGTAGCGTGGGGGGTGCCGTAGGTGCAATGGCACCGGGCTCAATTTTGAAGGGGGCGCACGCTCGCACCCACCACCACTGGCCCACAGCCAGGCGGTGCTACGGGAGTGTGTGCGAGATTGTCCGCCTGCTTATTTGCGACCTGCCACCCTCCCAGCCGCGCTACCCACCCTGCAGGAATTGCAGGGAGAGCGATACTCAAGTGAGCAGGGGGGCGTGTATGTGTATGTATGCACCCCCCCAGGAGGCCCTGTTGTCGCTGTGGCTACTGATCCGTGTTGCGGGAGGGGCGCGCATATGTTTAACAAGACGGGCCGGTGCCCCGGGGTACGGCCCATGTTGGGCGCCCCCGTGCGCGCGCAGGGGCAGAACGAGGGTTGGCGCCTGCCCGCCCGCTAAAAGAGTCCCTTGTCCTTGCATGCCCGCGCGCGCCAGAGCCGGCGCCAAGTAGGAAAGAGCCCTGGCTTCTTTTAGTGTGTCTGGCGGCGGGATCAAGGAGTCGCTCCGGGCACAAAGGCGCAGGGCGCAGCTGCCAGCTTCTACTGGTTCGGGGCTGGGCACGGACTTCGTGCGTCTTTGGTGTTGCTTCTTGGGGAGTTGGGCGGGCGGGGCGCTGGCTTTGCGGGGGATGCATCTGCTGCCGTTGCATCCGCAGCGCCTGCGCCCACGCGCACGGGGGGCAGGAGGCCGGATGAGCGGGGCCGCTCGGCGGCGACATGGGCGGGGAGGAGGAGTCGCTGCAGCGCAGCGCAGCCTCAGCGATCCTCCGTCCGGGCGGGGCGGGGGGCACCGGGCACTCGGGGCGGGCAGAGGGGCATAGGATTGGGGCGAGGGTCCCTAATCCTGCGCCCCTAGAGCCCTGCGCCCGGGGCAAATGTCCCCCTTTGCCCCCTAGTTACGCCACTGTGCGCGCGCAGCCCCCCTCATGGCCCCCATCCGCCGCCGGAGGCAGGAGGACAATGGTGGCGATCGAGTGCTAATCTGGTTCCGCCCACCCACCTCCCACCTGATTGGTGGTTGCCTTGCAGGGGCAGCCGCCGTTGCTGGGGGCAGTCCGGTGATCACAGTGGGGGTGCACTCACCAGCAGGGGTGCTCTTGTGACGGGGGCATGCTCACTGCCGGCTTTCCTCCTTGCTGCCCCGGCCACCCCGGGGAAGGCGCCGTCTTTTTTGTTGGCGCCAGGCCCCAGTGCCAGCGCGCCTTGCTCCAGGTCGGTGCTCAGTGGGGCGGCGGTGAAGAACGTGCCCCTCTCCTTTTCCTCCGGGCAGGCAGCCGTGCCCCCTTTGCCTGGGCTCCAGCCCCTCCCTGGCATGTGTGTGTAGTGTCTCTGCTACCGGCAAGGCCCACCCAGGCCTTTCCCTTCCTGGAACCAGGAGCCTGGGGCTAGGCCGGGGCTCCTGCCATGGCCGAGGAAGCCTCTGGCCGCTGCTCTTCTGGATCTAACACCCATCTAGCGGGGCTGCGGGGCGCCCAGCTCAGGCCACAGTGGCGCTCAGCGGCAGGCAAGTATTTTATTTATTTATTTATTGAATTTCTACCCCGCCCATCTAGGCAGGCAGCAGAGAGGCGGCGGCGGCAGCATCTAGGGGCGGCCCAAGGCCATGGTCTTCCACCCGCCCAGTGCCCCCAGAGCCTGGAGGCACCCCGGGGAACTTGCCACCCTACTTATGCTCCTGGGGGCGTGCTCGCAACCCCCCATCTGCACATCTGCCGCTCGGATCAGCAGCCAGGTGACGACGGCAGGGCCTGGAGGGGTGTGCACGCAAGCACACTCACTTGAGGATTCCTCTCCCTGCAATTCCCTCAGCATGTCAAGTGAACAGCCGGCCGACGGGTGACCTTGCACCCCACCGCAGGTGGCCCTGCCCTCTGTCTCACTGCAGGCTGATGGGGGTGAGTGTGAGTGCTCTCTCTCTCTCTCTCTCGCACTGGGGGGCAACCTTTCCCCACCCCGCACTGGGTGGCGGG
This sequence comes from Calotes versicolor, assembly GCA_020711275.1. NCBI lineage: Eukaryota > Metazoa > Chordata > Lepidosauria > Squamata > Agamidae > Calotes > Calotes versicolor. The sequence goes on from JAIOUR011476686.1 coordinate 7,253, forward strand.
CAGCAACACTACGCTGCTGGTCTGGCCGGCTAGATGTCTTTACTGAAAGGCAGTTGGAGTTCCTGTGCCCAATCATGTGCCACTTGGACACATGCAAATGATGTGGTGTCACAGCTAGTGATGTCATCTCATTTTCATAGATCCAATGCTGAGACAGACATTACAAACCCTTTTTTATATAGTGATGAGAACAGAAAGTCATCAGATCCTTGTGTGTAACATACCTCAGAGGTTGGTTCCACTTCAATTTGAAGTAACGGATTTCCTTCCAGGCTTAAAACAAAGAAAAGAAACACTGCAAATTAGTAAGGCTTAAAAGCCAGAAGTAATTACATTTTATAGCTTGCAGAGAAAGGGTTCCTACATTTTCCTAGTTAATTACCTACAGAGAATGGGAATCAGTCCCACGCAACCCCAAAGAGAAACTATCATACCATGAGAGTTGTTGGTTCCCACCCTATCAACATGAAACAATTACCAACATAGGCATATATGGTCAGAAAAGTCTTGCTCTCTTTTAAATGATCATATTTCCAAAGTTACTATCTTTTTCAGCTTTCCTTGGCTGTGGCTACAGTAACCAGTCCAAGAATGAATGGCAATGTTTACTGGAAACCGGAATCAAGCTACACTTTGTTTAAGTCTAACAGTCTCCTAGATTGTTCAAGTCTCCTTCGAATGTCCAACATATATGGAGAGACCTGCAGGCTTAGAGTCATACCTAACACACTTGGGGTTCTAATTTTGGGATTTCCCAGGTAGCTTCATCTCTTTTCCTATGACATCATTTGGCAGTGTGGCATCTCAGATTTTGTATTGATTCTCTCATTTTCTGAATGGAAGAAATATCTTCCCTAAGGCGGTGCCTCAGTGGGCTAAAGCGCTGACTGCTGGCTGCAAAGTCAGTAGGGTTGGTGGTTCGAATCCCCAGTGCTGCGCAAGCAGAGTGAGCTCCTGCTGCTAGTCCCAGTTCCTGCCAACCTAGCAGTTCGAAAGCATGCAGATGCAAGTAGATAAATAGGTACTGCCATAAAAAAGCGGGAAGGTATCAGTGTTCTGTATGCCATGCCCGCCACATGTTCACGGATTTGCACAACACTGGCTCTTTGGCTTTCAAACGGAGATGAGCACCAGCCCCTAGAATCGGATACGACTTGCACGCATGTGCGGGGGGACTTTACCTTTACCTTTAAGGCTTCTTTACTGGCAGTTAAGAACTTTATGCTAAAATGCATGCATTTTTGAATCTGAACCTTCTCACCACAACAATGTCCCTACCCAAAACCTCCTGAAGGCCAATGTGAACCTTAGGCTGACAAGCGTTCCACACCCTTGCTCAAGCATTTCTAATTAGGAGAAATCAGGATATACATTTGTAATCCAAAATTCACAGTCACAGCAAAAGAATAACTGCTACTTGACCATAAGCCCTATCGTAAAAAAATGTTTCCTTTTAGTCCATTAGTTTTGCATTCCCTGCACTCCGATGTTTTGTTTCTTGTCATTCCTCAGAGTCTCTACTGAGTAGAAAAAGGTAAGGGGGGGGGCAGAAAAAGAGAAATATACATTCAAATTAAAACTAGTCTTGTGGTGCAGATTGAGGTTAAAGGTAATTTAAAAAGATATACATTTCCCACACTTTGGTCCTAGTTATGAGGAAGCTGAACACAACTGACTGGATTGACAACTGTTGCCTTTTGGTAAAATGATGGTTTGTTGTTGTTTTTGTGTAAAACCGTCCTCTCATGTTGTATTTGTTGTGTGAGTATACTCAGTCTCACAAAAGGGAAAAATCCTACTTTTGTGCAGAAAATGAGTTTTATGCAAAGTATTATAGAAACAATGAAAAACAATGAAATCTGCAATTCACTATCTTGGTCTCGTGCTACAGGTAACATCTAAAGGATTCAGAGAGGTTTTAAGGTAGTGATGGTGAACCTATGGCACAGGCGCCAAAACAGCATGCCGAGCCTTCCCTGTGGGCACACGAGCTCTAGGATTGAAACTAATAAAATGTGAATGAATAGATAAAGCCTGAATTAATCATATGAATTAATCAAAGTCTAACTTTGGATATATTCAAATTCAATGTGGGCATATGATCCATATACACCAGGGGTGCCCAAAGGTAGATCTCCAGATGTTTCTGGCCTACAGTTCCCAGGAGCTCTTGCCAGCAGAGCTAGTGCTGAAGGTTAGCACAGCTAGTGCTGAAGACCTCTGGGAGTTGTAGGCCAAAACATCTGGAGATATACCTTTGGGCACCCCTGATATATACAAATACAGTATACAATAAATCAGAGTGGAAAGACAATAGGAACCAATGGTAGGTAGGAGCATCAGGGGTGTGTGTTGAAGTTGAAGTAATCTCTGCACCCTTGCATACGGCCATTAGGAAAAACTTTGCTACCTATGCTGTAACATATGGATTCTTGTCTGATAGATGGGATTGGACTAACCATGTAGATATATTTAAATTATGGCTTGAATATATACTTTGGATATATTTAAATGATGGCTTGTTGGCTGGTATATTCATATTATAAGTTGAGTATCTGTTATCCAAAAATGCATGGACATAATTATTTAAGAGCATTGTATAAATTGCCCGGCTTCAGACTATGTGTACACAACACATTACTATAATTTTTTTTCATTTACTATTGATTTTTTTTCAATAAAATTATCATTTTTACTTTTAAGGCAAAATATGTTAATTAGTTCAGGCAACTGTATGAGTTATTTTATTCTAAACTAAAATTCCAATATTCAGGTTTAATTGCAGTCTTGGCAGGTTAAATAAATAAGTTGGTTTGGGTACCCAGGCTCAAAAAGGTTTGCCATCACTTGCCTCATTGTGGCAAGATGACTAGTCATGACACTGTGAGATTTCCTCACATCTCTAATTGAGCAAGGGATCCAACTAAATAGCCTCCAATATTATTTCAATGACTCTAACGAACCCATTTTAACAGAATTCCAAGTCTGGTTCTTTTGTCTCTCATATTAAATTACTATAGCAAATGTTGTCTGGCACACTTATTTGGATGAAGATTGGCCTCAGGGAAATTGTGTTGATTCCAAAAGAATTAATAGCTACCATTTTTAAAGCAAGCAGTATCAAAAAGAATATTTATATCCTTTCAACATCCAGCAGATTGTTATTAATAGGACTGAATGTAAAAGATCCACAGGGTTTACAAAGAGAAAGAAGTTTGTGCTATAATGCATGCTATCATCAGAGAAGTGTGAAAGGGATATGGGAGTCCATTTTTGTTAAGGCAACTTTCTCTCTCTCGAACACACTAAGAGAGCAAAGCACCAGCTGGGTACTGCTTTAGATATCTGGCTTCAGGGCAAGATATTGGGAGTTCAATTCCCTTTTTGGCAGGGCAACGCAATGATCCATAGAGACCCTTCCAGCTCTGTACAGTACTTCTAAGAATACAGTTATTGACTCTTATTTTCTCCTTCACCCTCTCCTTGCTGTACTCTAAATTACTCACTGACTCACTCCTTCTACACTCTTTATTCACTGGACCTGCCTACACTTGTAATGTTCCGTACTATAGGCAGACAGACAGATGGTGACAACAGTGTGATAAATGTCGTGAGGTGAGGAGAAGGGGGAAAGCAAGGTTATAACTGTGAGAGTAAGGTGCTGAGAGTTAATTTACTCAGGAGGAGGAGCGAGGAGCTACCACGTCTAATGCTGTACTCCAAATACTTGCAAGCTCACGAGCTAGAACTTGTGATCTGGGTGAGCAAATATGAGCATTTTATGTAGGTGTTTAAAAAGAGCGTTTGAAAGGAAGGTTTGGAGTGTCGATTCATCAGCTGCTTAGAATAAGAAATGCAGTTGTTTTAAGGATTTTTAGTAGTGACCTGTAATACCTGTGATATATTTGAATTCCTGCTTCTAGAAACCTACACCTGTAGCAAATGGAAACAGTTGCATCACTAGAAAAGCTCAGAAACACAACATCCACCTATTAATCTGTTGGGGGGCATGGGATGAAGTGTTTCTGGTAGAGCTGAGCAGACTCTCCTGGAAGTGCAACAGATGTGGGATGATAAAAAAAATTAAAAATGAAGGAGATAGAACTCCCTGTCAGAAGACGTGGTGACATGTATCAACCTTGACAGCATTAAAAAAGAATTAGACAAATTCATGGAGACCAAGGGTATCAATGACTATGATTATGGATGCCTAAGGACCACCTCCAGGGTTGAGAGATAGACAGGGCATCTCTCAATGTCATTTGCAGGGAATCATAAGCAGGTGAAGACGTCTGCTTGGGAATACCCTGAAGCAAATGGTGAGCCACTGTGTGAATGCTGGCTTGGATGGGCTGTGGCTGTTCCAGCAAGGCTGTTCTTATGTTCTATAAGCTTTGGAGGGAAATGATACAGAAGCATATAACTATTTTTTTCGAGCCATGCAACTGATGCTACCCCCACATGGTGGACAGTCAGTTTGTAAACCTGATTAGATGTCTTAAAAGACGTGCTGTCTCCCTTATCTAAAGGTCTAAAATATGATGGATAGCTGGTCAAGACTCATCATCTTCTTTCTGGGGATTGATGGTCAGTTGATTTGCTAGACATGGTCTTCAATGGACTGCAGTGACAATGAGATTGAGAAGAAACTGTGAAAATTTTTGAAGTGCAACCAATTAAGACTTGTAAGATCTTGGAGTACGAGAGTCCAAACCCATGTGCAAGGCAGGAATACAAATAAAAAGATTTCTGCCAGATGATTGTCTAAATTTCCCTTGAATGCCACTAGTGTTAGAGCACTCACCACTTCTCAGGGTAATTAGTTACACCATCTCACTGTTCTAACAATAAGGATATTTTTTCCTGATGTTCAGCCAAAAACTGGGTTCTCGCAGCTTGAGACCATTGTTCCATGTCCTGCATTCTGGGTTGATCGAGAACAGATCCTGACCCTCCTCCATATGACAGTCTTTCAGATATTTGAAAAGTTATCTCATATCACCGCTCCATCTCCTTTTCTCAAGGATATCCACGCCCAGTTCTTTCAGTGTTTCCTCAGAGTAAACACCCCCTAATCAAACTTGTCGCCCTCCTCTGAACTTCTTTCAATTTCCCAGCAACCATCTTGAAGGGCAATGTCCAAAACTGAACGTAGGACTCAAGATGAAGCCCAACTCATGCTGAATAGAGGGGAGTTAATACCTCACAGGATTTGGAGCCTTTGCTTATACAGTGGTACCTCGACTTACAACTGACTCGACTTACAACCATTTCGAGTTAACAACCAGCAGTGGCTGCAAAAATTTCCCTTGACTTACAACCACAATTTTGACATACAACCAAGAAAGGCACATTTTAACTGTTTTCACTTTTTTCTCTTTAGCTGTTAAGTCAGTGAAGAGGTTGCTTCTCTGTAGCTCCTTCATCCCCATGGTTAGTTTTGGAGAGAGACTGTCTAGTATTTTAGGTTTTAAAACTATACCCTTCCCTGCCAAAAGCAGGTACATTAACTGCTTTTGCATTAGTTCCTGTGGGTTCGAACTCGACTTAAGACCATCATCCATGCACAAATCAAGTTCATAAGTAGAGGTACCACTGTATTTTTCCATAGGAACACATTGAAATCTAAAAACCACTTGTACCAATTAATAGCATTTCAATGCATTCCTGTAGGAAACACTGTTTTGACTTAAGAACAACTCAAGTTAAGACCATTCTCTATGTACCAATTGTGGTTGTAACTATATTGATGCAATCTAAATGC
>JAIOUR011477798.1:7182-19034 GCA_020711275.1 Calotes versicolor
TTTTTTTTTAAATCATCCTGAAAGTCCTAAGGGGAGCTGACTTCAAACAGCCCCCTTAGGACTTTCAGGCACTAGACAAGTTCAGTAGCCATGGAATTATATCTGACAGCAGCTTTTATGAAGAGGAAAGCAAGAGAAATTGGACAGTAAAGAGTATCCTGAAGGAAGAATACAGCTGGCTACCGGTAAAAGAAATGTTTTATATAAATACTCCATGTTCTACAACAGTTGCAAAGCCTGTGTGTTTTATTTAGTATTGAGGGTTTTTCTGCTTGTTACAAATACCTGTGTTTCCTGCACAGCAGTGATTATTCATTCCACGGGTCTTGCCACTGCACGAGTGGCTCCATAGACCCAATGTTCTGTGAATTGAGCTACTGTGCATGCTCAGTAGCCTACTGAGCATGCTCATTCTGCATTCTGCAACCAGGAAGAGGTTGTGGACCCAATTCCACCCCCCCCCCCCAATTCCTGAACAAAATCTGTGGGCATTTTGTTCGGGAACAGGGGTTTGGGGGCGCAAACTGAGGCAGGGTGCAAAAGTGAACCTACCTTCGTTGTGCGGAAATCATGTTCAATGGCGCAATCATTAAATGGGGTTTCACTGTATATGTGGATCACCATCTGTATGTAAATATATAACACACAAATCAAAGTAAATATGTAAATACTATACATGCAAGGAAAGGGTTGCTCCCCAGAGATTAGCAATGGCCATAAACCAAAAAAAAGGGGGGGGAATATCATTGGAACGAAGCTTGTAAATCTAGTCCTGTATATATTTGAATATTAGTCAGTCAGGATCTAGGACAAGATACCTAATTTTGCCACAAAAATTGGGAAAACTTACTGACCTGAGTACAAGTCAAGGGTGGGAAATGCAGCAGCTACTGATAAATTTCAAAAATATAATTAGATAACAATAAAATTACATTGAGGCGCCAGTAGGTTAAAAGTTTTGATACATAAGTTAAATGTTTTGATACCTCAGAAGCCTCAGAGAGGCTAATTCAGGCACTGGATGTCCAAAATAGATCAGTGGTTTAGGTAACTGGCTGCAGAGCTGGAGATTATTTGTTTGATTCCCTTTTATGCCTCCTTGACAGGGCTGGACTTGATGATCCATAGCTCTGCAGTTCTGAGAAGATCATGATGAAAATGTCTGAGGAGCCACTGGTTGAGAACCACTGCACAAGAGCTCTCTAAGGACTTCACCAAAATATAAAAGTCCTTAAGATGGAGCCATGGCAATTAAAAAGTGGCAGCAATTAGTATATTTTCCCTAAAATAAGACCTAGCCTGAAAATAAGATCTAGTACTATTTTTGAGAATTGCTGAAATATAAGAACTACCCTGAAAATAAGATCTAGTGGGGGTGGGGGGGTTATATATCATTAAAATAGCTTCCGATAGGGTGCACAATATTAAAAATGGCTTCCTGTGGGTGCATAATATGCACCTCATAGAGAGGCATTTTAACAATATGCATCCCATAGGAAGGAATTTTTAATGAAAGTAGGGGGTATATATTATTTAAATGTCTCCCTGTGGGGTGCATATCATTAAAATGGCTCTCTATGGAATGCATATTATGTAGAAATCCCATGAGCGGAGCTTCATTGCCCTGGATACCAACCCACTGCCATCCCTTACTCAACCCTTCCCTCCTGCTTGATCAGTCTTTGAGAGACTCTGGGAAGTGGTGCAAGGGATGACTCTGGGTAACTCAGTAATTTAGGTCTCCAGTTGCAGAGCTGGTAGTTAGGCGTTTAATTCCCCACAGTGTGTCCTTCACAGGGGCTGGACTCCATGATCAATAGGGTCCTTCCCAGTTCTTCAGTTCCAAAATTATTAGACTGCAGAGGCAAGGCAAAATGGTGTATATTTTCCCTCTCACTCTGCTGCTCTCTTTTTCTCTCTTCCTCCCTTTCTCAAGGAGTAGCATCATTGTGAGGAAAAGGAATGCTTCTGTTTGCAGAGGGAAGGAAGATCCTGGATTCAATCCCATAACCAGCAGTGCAGCACAGAAACATAACACTTTGCTCTATTCAGGAACAGTATTGTCAACTCTGGCAGGCCCATCCAGGATTCTTTCTTAGCCCTGCCTGGAGAGCCCTGGCATTCCCTGATGGTCTCCCACCCAAAAACTAACCAAGCCTAACTCTGCTTAGCTTCTGAAATCAATCAGCACTGGGTGCGTTCAAGATGGCACAGGTTCCAGCAGGGAGACTGGGTTGGGCACATTAATTAAATCACATGAGGATGTAAAGGAGGGCAAATTAAATGAAAACAAATCACTGCTCATTCTGAAACCAAGCAAGAGAAGACTGGTTAAATGCATGGATTGTCTATGGAAAATTCACAAAACCACTGCTATTTAACAACTCCGTCCAACTTGGAACTGTCTCTCCCTATTAGGATGAGTTTTTCTTAATAGTGTATGTTGCTTTCGCACCTCATGCGTCAGCTAACCCACTTCCTGAAGGAAAGTGGCTCCTTCAGCCCAAGCACTCTCTCTGACCCGACAGATTTAATGTCTTAAAGTCTAACAAGGTTTTCCAGCTTTATTCTGAAGGCTCCCAAACAAGCTACCTTCCTCAAGTCCCACTTGAGATTCAGTATTGATTCCTTGCAACCGCAAGCTTGTTACCAAATGTCTTCCTCAAGCTGTGCTTGGTAGGTCAACAGTTTTGGCAAGCCCTTAAAGAGATTAAGCTGAATAACAGAATTTAACTACAGAATGTCTTGAGCTATCCAACGACTATTACCTCTGTGTTTTGAAGGAAAAGCAGGGGAGGGAAAATCATGACCAGCTATAGGGATAGAATTCAGTGGTCTTCTACTAAGGATGGGAAGGCACTTTGACCCAAGAGATATTTTATGTCAATAGTCAGGAGAGGGGAGCCAACTTAATTTTCAAACTGTGGGGGCAGTGGGTGTGGTTATGAAGCCACACCCACATCCTGAAGCCACACCCCCAAAGCCACACACCCTGATTCCCCAGAAAACAATGGTTTCAGGAGCATCCAGTGGAGAAAACAGGGAGATACAGGTGGATCCATCCCTCAGATCCCTGTTTTTCAGGCGATGAGCAGCCATGCATTGATGGACTCATGATTTCTGTGAAACTATATGTGGGCAAGGATGGGATCTGTGAGGAAACAGTGGTTTCACCAGCATCCAGTGCAGAAACCAGGGAGATTCGTGTGGAAAAAAGGAAAAATTCAATTTTTTTCCACGGGTGCCCTGCCCCCCACAAAACTGAGTTAGGGGTGCAGTTGGGCCCCCCTCTGCCCCCACAGAGATGGTACCCCTGGTCAGGAGGATGGGCGATTTCTCCCTTCTTTCTGAAGGAGATTCTTAAGGAGATTCTTAAGGAGATTTCTCCCTTCTTTCTGAAGCTCACCATCTCTCACAACACTATGCAGATCTCATCTGTTATCTGGGAAGATGCAGTAAGGTAAAGGTATCTGGGAAGATGCAGTAAGGTAAAGGTAAAGACTCTTCCTGACAAATGACTCCAGTTGTTTCCTATTTATCTATTTTCTTTTTCTCTTCCCCCCCCCCCCCCGCCCAAATGTTCAGTTGGCAGGAGCTGGGACAAGCCAGGAGAGCTATTGCGCAGATTTGAACTGCTGACCTTTTGATCGACAAGCTCAGCAGCTCAGTACTTTAACCCACAGTGCCACCAGCATCCATGAAGTTGCAGTAGGAAGAGGAAATCTGTGAAAGTCATTTGCCTTCTCATTCTGCTGAAAAAGGTTTCTGATAGATCTAAATTTATTATCCATGGAAAGACACTATTAGAATCTTTATTCTCAGGTTTCTCCTTGCTTTTCTCCATGTTCCAAAGGTGCTCTACATTCACCCTTAAATAGGGCAATATTTTCAGATTGTTACATGTTACACAAAGTACTGTAGTTGGATGTTTTCAATGCAAAACAGTAGGGATACGGTATCCTTATGTCAGACTATGCTTTCCTTTAGTGCAAAACCGAAACTCTCCTGTTTGTCTAGGTGTTGTACATTGTAACATTTGGTTCATCCATCTCTTTATTTGCTGGTCAAAGAGTTTTTAATTTATCATCATTAACTAACTTGTATAATCTCTATAGTGCTGCATATATCATTATGGAGGAGGAGCGAGTTTTAAAAAAAGAAATAAAGGTCAAAATTTTTAGATCCCCAAACCCAAAGAATTAAAATTGTGTGCCAGCCCATACCTATTTTTGTCTTTCTGTGTTTAATTTCAAAAATTCCAAACTGGTGCTTCTTTCTCTCCTGAGGGTGCGACATCCTCTCCTCAAAGTTCTGATGAATATATCATTTGAAGCAGTGGATGCTTTTCATGGATAAAGATGCTAGATTTTAATGAAATATCCTCAACGCAGGACTTAAAGGTTGCAAGCACTTATCTAGCTAACCTAATTTTTTAATCAAATACACCCATCCACAGAAGATGTATAACTTTTAACTTTAAGAATCAAGCTGAACCTCACTGGTTTTCAAGACATAAAACAGAAAGACAACCAATATTTACTCAAGGAGATTTATTAAGCCTCATTACTGAAACCTACCACCTGATAAAAATCTTAATTTTGGACCACAAGATATACATTGTACTAGTTTAAAAAAACACATTTATTATTTACATTCCTCCTTGGAATATTCAAGGTCAGTTCCCATTGTCTGGGATGTAAACAATACGGTGTGGTCCTCTGTTTTTCTGCATACCAGGCTACCATATGTCTACAAAGTGCCCATTTCTTGTTTATTTGAGCAGATTGCATACAATCTGTATTAAAGAGGCATGTCACTTAAAGACGTTCTTTAAAATAATGTTGTTCCCCACCCACCCCACACATCTTTTGGTGGAGGTTTAGATTAATCTGGCTGACGGGTGTATGCAGGCTGCGTTATAACATATGGGAAATAATAGCTGAAAAAAATCCAATCCTAGCTGCTATCAAACCCTAGAATAATCTCAACAAAGTTGGTAACACTTCTGGAAAAAGCCTCCACATGAGCTGACTTCTTTTAAGAAGCACATTTCTTTTGAAGCTTGCCAGGCAGTTTACAAGCCAGCATGGGCTTATTTCACACCAATTAAGAATGCAATGATAGAAGAAAACAAAATCAAGGCAAGCTAGGGAAAAAGTGATATGATTTATTGGCCACCTATGGACTGTGGGAATTGACCAAATGGAAATGGAGGGATCCTAGCATTTCATAAGGTGCGGGGGCTGCTCCAGACAGCAGATTTTGAAATAGCAATTTGTTTGTATTGTATTTTTAGCACTGATCCCTATTACTTTGGGTCACCAAAAGGCCTCAAGCACAGTAGCAGGGCCCACCAGTGCTATTGCTTGGCTTCGTTGACATCCAGGTCCTTTGGCTGGTAGTTTACAGTGGGCACAGCAGTTGCGAGGAGCACATGCCTTCCATACTGATTTAACAACAAGCTGAAACTATGTGTTACAGTTTACAACACCACTCTGATAGAGGTGATGCTAATGGACATTATTCTGGGAGACTTGCAGATCTGAGAAATCTGACCAGGAAACAAAGCCTGTCCAGGAAACTGATCTTAAAACAGAGCAAAGTAATTAACAGCCTATAGATTTGAAAAGTTCCACCTGCAACAATCAACTGCTGTCATCAATTAGAAATTCCCTCTTCTGATGAGGAGTTGTCTGTAAGTTATTGTTTGGCTCACTGTGTCCCACTATGCCAGATATGGTGTCAGTATGGGAAATGTTAAAGGATGGGCAGTTTCCAGATCCTAGTATTGCTATCAAGAAAGCCACAGATGAGTACAGCTGTGCCAGTCCCACTAAGCATGTGGGGAATTTCCTTTTGTGAGCCACAACTTTCAGAATCCTCCAGGAAGAGGAAATGTCATCTTTTTAAAAAAGACTCATCGGAGCCTTAAGAAAAAAAATACCCAGGAGCTCTTTTCCAGGGGACCTCACTGAGTGATCTGTATCATGTAAAAAAAACCTGTCTTCCACAGAAAGAGCACATTATATATATCTGTGCATGTGTATCATCCATTTGAAAGCTCTGAGAAACATGTGGTGAGTAGACCTTGGCCAGCCAGATGAATCCAAGTTCCATTCTCATTGCATTTATTGTACATTTCATATCACGTGGAAAGGAGTAATAATGATAACTAGAGGGGTCCAGTGGATTCCAAGAAATTGTCTACACTGGGATAGTCCCACCATCCTTATTAGTGTGCTTGGTGGGTACATGGGAGAGACCTCTCTGCAGTAACGTAAATAGGGGGTAAGGGGGGCTTTTTCCTCTCTACAGGGAGAAATGGCTGCTATGAGATTTGCCTCATGAGCTAAAAAAGCATCTTGAAAGAGACAATTCGGACCATGTTAAAAAGAAAGTACCTGGAGAGAAAGAGTTAAGCACCCCACCCTTCTCTCCCCACCCCCACTCCTTGTTTTGTACATTTGTAGTTTCCAGCATTTGATTTCGGTTACCGCTATATATACCAGTATATGAAACCCCTAAGACTGGTCGCTTCCTTTTTTATAGAAAGTGAGTGAGGGGAAGAGAAGGGTGGGGTGCTTAACTCTTTCTCTCCAGGTACTTTACACACACACACAAAAGAAAGCGATTAATGTTAGGGAAGGGGTTCATGAACAACTCACTGTCAGATATTGTTGACTCTGCATATATAACCAACCAGACTTGCAAACTAAGTCTGGTCGGATATTTATCTGGAGCTCATAAAGAAAGCATTAGCCTAGCTACTAAATTGAAATTAGCAACATCCACCACCGTTCCGCTGTCATATCAAAGATGACACTTCACCCCAGACATTCAGAAGAAGACTGATATTATGCGCAACATCAACACTTCCCAGACTGAAGGCTAATATCAAGTATCTCTAGTGATAAATACCAGAGGTGTTACTTTCCGCCCCGCCACCTGGTTATTTGAGATTCCACCTGGGCATTTGAGATCTTTTGTAACTTGATGTCCCAGCCCATCTGCTCTGCATAAACAAGCTGTCTCATTCTAAGATGATTGTTTGTAACCCAGCTGGAAAATATTTCAACTCTGTTCCTGTTCTCTATTCAGATATGATCACAGCATTTCAAACGGTGACAATCTCTCTTTAACCCCAACTTTAGCTCCCTGGAGTACAGCTTTTATTATGACAGAGTGATGCATATGAAATTCAATTATGAAAGAATGTATAGTTTGAGAAGTAGGGCTTAGACTCTGAAACGGTGCACTGAAAACCAGTGAGAAGCATTGATTCTATTTTGGGATGCATGGTAAACCAATATGAAACACTGATTCAACTCTCTTATGCTTAAAGAATTGCTCTCTCAAGTGGCAGAAAACATCTGTTGGTCATAACAAGTGATTTTCTGCATCCTTGGATCTTATGTTTAGTGTGATTCAGGGGCGTTGCTAGCTGGGGAAAAAATACCAGGGGCTTCAGCCTCATGGACAAGGTTTAAGCAACAGTGGGCGTGTCTTAAAGGGGTGTGCATGTCCATATGCATATCCATTTTTTAATACTTTAACGTCATGTCAACCTCAAGTATTCACATTTTCTTGCTTAAACACACACATCAGGTATGTATGTAGGTAGGTAGATCTTCGTGGCCCAGCAAAGTCCTGTCTCCACTGAAGCCCAGCCACCACTGCCTGCTCTCTGGCACCCAGGGCTATTCGAATTTTATCCGGGGCTTCAGCCCCCTTCAGCTCCCCCCTAGCTACACCCCTGGTGTGATTCTTTTCTGAATGGTCATGTAGAAGATAAGCATAAGCTTCGTTTGCAAGTTTGATTGATAAGGCACATAAGCATCTGATGCACTTACTGCTCTATGCTTGCCTTCCAGTAGCAGGCTGTGTATCCTGCTGGCCACAGCTCAGTTGGGAGACTGGATGCCTGGTTTGGTAATTTGTTCAAATGGGACGAACCAAACTTCCTTTGACAAGGAGTTCCAGAGCATGGGAGCAGCCACCAAGAAAGAGTTGTATCATTTTTCCTATATATATTGCCAGGGATCTTGTAACTGGAGAACTGGGAGGGACCCTATAGATCAGGGGTGGCGAACCTGTGGCTCTCCAGATGTTTTGGACAGCAATTCCCAGAAACCCTCTCCAGCAGAGCTAGTGGAGAAGGCTTCTGGGAGTTTGAGTCCTAAACATCTGGAGAGCCACAGGTTCGCCACCCCTGCTATAGATCATCAAGTCCAACTCCTCTTAGAGAGGCACACTGGGGAATCAAACTCCCATATTCTGGGTCTGCAGCCAGATGCCTAAATGACTGATCTATGTTCATCTAAGTATAGCTTGCTTGCTTGCTTGCTTGCTTGCTTGCTTGCTTGCTTGCTTGCTTGCTTGCTTGCTTGCTTGCTTACTTACTTACTTACTTACTTACTTACTTACTTTATTTATTTATTTATTTATTTATTTATTTATTTATTTATTTATTTACATACCGCTAGCCATCTAAGTTGAAGCCTACCCTGGGCAGTTCACATACTAAACAGGAAAACTAGTACAATACAGCACAGTATCAACCTTTTAAAATTCAAATAAATTAAAATTAAGACAATAAACAAGTAAGAAACCAATGTGGGACAGATGACAAAGGAAGGAATAGGTAGCATTATATTCCAGCCGTCAGAAAGACCTGCCTGAAAAGCCAGTTTTTTTTTTCTTAAAGGCTCTTAGCGAGGAGGCCAGTCGGAGCTCTGGAGGGAGGGCATTCCACAATCAGGGGGCCACTACCGAGAAGGCCCAGTTCCTTGTTTTTTCCCTTTTTGCTTCTCTCGGGGTGCTCCCCCGCAGCCGACCAGTTTAAAAGGAGCGGGTGACATGGGTAATTTCCTTGCTGAACTTTTTCTTGTTTTCCTCCTCTAAAAGCTAGGTGCATCTTATTGTCGGGTATGTCTTACAGAGTGCAAAATATGGTATATTGCACCTTGAGTGGCCATGTTTAGCATGCTCAAGATCTTCTGCCGCTTTAAAAGGAAATACATTTCTTTATAAAGTGAGAGAGGTTTTTTTAATCATTAAGGCTGTCCTTTTGGTGAAGCTGTTCAATTGAAAATTTTCTCTGAGCTCATTTGGGCCAAAGGAACAGCCAACCACTCTGGTCAAAGATCACAAACAATGGAACTGAACACAAATAGAGTGATCCTACCTGCCCATTCTACCCAAACAAACTGCTTCAAGGAACCTTGCAGACATCAACTATGGTAGAAGAAAGAGTTACTCTGGAGAACTGGCTTCGGGTAAGGGGCTACAAAAAGAAAGTTTCTGCTAGTTTTCTTTATAAAGTATATGTCTTACACCATCAAGTGGCCAATATGTGCCTGCCCTCCCTCCTATTCCTTCTGCTTGAGTGAGAAGAACTGTCTTCTACCAACTTGTGACTTTCTCTTTCTCCCTCATTTTCTGTATGAACCCAAGAAATAGCTTTCTCTCCCGAAAGAGGGAGGGTGGATATCACTACCTTTTGTCACCATGGACCTTCATCCGCATTTCTTGATAGGAAATGGCATTCTGATCTCCTCTTCTTGCTATATAATGCTTAGGAGTCTTGCGGGAAGCAAGAAAGCCGGAGCTCCATGTGCATTGTACATTTACAACACTGCTTCCCCAAGAAGAGCTCTCTTACAAAGATCAACCCTTCATTAGGAGCTAAGTTGATTCTCTCTCCCATCCAATGGCAGGATCTGTCCTCTTGCTCTCTTATTCTCCTTGATTGTATCAGCCCCCCATGAGAATAACACTACTCAATTTGTTAATACTGTTTGAACGCAAGAGATTGTGCCTTAATTACTGATGCATGGATTGGATAGCTTTCAGGTACTGTAATTCTACAACTGCATGGATAGCAAAACAAAAGAAAATAAGATATATTGTTATCACAGAATGTGCCAGCCATGATGTAGCGTGGAACCATGAACATACACAATTCATGCTTTGCAACTGCACCTTCCAAATCGACGAGACAAGAGGCTGTGGCAAACAAGAGTAAGCAAGATATACTGATAACATCAAGCCTGATTCATTTGCCAAGGATAAGCTAAAGCTCCTTAGCAATGTCATCCAAATAAAACCTTTTTTTTTTAAAGAGCCTGACAGTCTAATACTGTAGTTCTCTGCCTCTGCTGCATGGCTACATTTCCCATAAGAGATACTCATTGTTGAATAATAAGCAATCCCACTGTTCCCTCTTTCAGCAGGCCAAATTCTTGGGGTCTTCCCTGTTCCAAATTAATTGCAGGCGAAATACAGCTGAAGTTCAATTGACCAGGATACTTTAAAGCCAAACATGCTGTAGCGGTTTTGGGGTTTTTGCTTTTTTGACTAGCTGGCTAAGCAAAGGGAAATCTATTGTGATGTTTACCCATTTCTGGTTCTTTGTTATGTTCCTCTGCAGTATGTAAGACAGCCAGGGGCGTAACTGGGAGGGGCAAAGGGAGACATTTGCCCCAGGCGCAGGGCTCTAGGGGTGCAGAATTGGGGCCCCTGCCCCAATCCTGCACCCCTCTGCACATCCCCACCCACTGGAGGGGGGTGCCCAACTGGGGTCTTGTCACCGGGCACCACCACCCCTTCTTACGCCACTGAAGACAGCATGGACACATGAATCTTCAAAAGCTTATCAATATTCTGGGAAAGTAATACGTATGTTGGAGTCTTCTGTGGAAAGGAAAGCACTCTGATAGAAAAGAAAGAGGTGTTGCTGTTGTTGTGATTTTCTTGTAATGAACTGTTTAATTGAACAGCCATCTTAGAAAACTAGCATCAAATTAAACCGAGTTGCTGAGTTTGACCTTCTGGGCTTCTTGCAGCTTGAATGAAAACTCCAAATGTTTATGCATGCTCTGAATTATCGGAGCACATGCTATACCGTTAGTGTTGGGAAGCTTCTTGAGGCATTTGGAGAGGCAATGCAAATGAAGGCCCCAAAAGCAACATCTAGGAAAAACAGCCGGAGGAAGCAAGCAAGAAGGGACAATTCCCCTGAATATTATATCATGCAGAAGAAGGGGTCTTGCCCAGTGCTGGGAGCTATGATCTTGTTCCAAAAAAGCACTTAAGAACATAATCAACTTTAATCATATGCATAGTCCCATTTGGTACAATTTTCAAAAGCCATATGGCTCTGATCTTAAAAGCATTCTTACAGCTTCCTTTCAATGGGGCTTGAACTGGAGCACTTTGAGAACTGATTTGTTTGTGGTGTAGGAGTCCACGTGCGATTAATTGCTGGCAGAATTTAGAATTCTAGAATTTTGGGGCACAGGACCTGAGTGCCCAAGTAGTTTGCTTCTTCTGCTTAAGAAGGTACAACCAGGTTTGGTTGAAAACAAAAGGTACTAAACACTCTAAGGCAGAATTAAAAGGTCATGAATTATCAAAGGCCCTCAACTGGATTTGGCTATTTACCTAATGTAGAAAGCTAGATTTCCTTCAGCCTCAGAGAGAAAGATAGACAGTACTCCATGCTTACAATCTTTAGGAGAAATAGTTATTCCAGAAATTTGCAAAATGCCCTATGTCACACCTTTGACAGTACAAAACTCTTTCTATTTGATGTTGTAAGCATTAGTATCTATGAAAGAAATCTACAACCAAAAGTTACAAATAGAAATGGGGGCAAACTTAAAAAATGAATTACAAATTTGTTCAAAAATTTACTCATCAATTCGTACAAATACAAGTACCCGTATATACTCGAGTATAAGTCGACCCGAGTATAAGTCGAGGAACCTATTTTTGTCTCTAAAAAAATCACTGGAAAACACATAGGTGGCTTATTATTATTGACTCAAATATAAGTCGAGGGGGGCTTTTTC
>JAIOUR011477799.1:0-12929 GCA_020711275.1 Calotes versicolor
CCTGTTCTCTCTAACAAACTGTCTATATTTTTTGTGATATCTGCAACCCTTGCCCCGGGCAGGCAAGTCACCACCCGGTTTTCATGTGCATCACAAACCCATCTCTCGGTATTCCTAATAATTGAATCCCCTAGAACAAGAAGCGTGTCTCCTGTGGTCTGTTCCTCTCCCTGCACCTCATCAACTGTGATAAGGGAAATTTGACGGCTTAATTGGCAGTGCCTCATGTGGTGTGGGAGCCTGTGTGCCGGCAGGGCTAATCCTGTGTAGCACATGCTCAAGCTTTACAAAGCCTTTGTGCGGAGCATCAGCAATCATAAATAGCTGGCGGCATCTGGTCAACAAAGAGGGATGCGTTCCATCAACAAAAGGATTTGGCATCTTGGCATTCTGCAGTCAACAAACAAGTATCATCTGCATGGCAGAGGCACCGGTAAGCCACCAAAGGCTGTTCTAATTCTACGGGCTGGTCCTCAAAGAGTCTCCTAAAAGAGTTCCTGAAGTCAGAGGAATGGCTTGTCTATGTATGTGTGTATTTTTCAGCCAGGAAAGATCACACTACAGTACCTACTTACGTTTGAGCAGTACAAAGAGTGCAACAGTTCCTGTTTTCTAAGCTCTACAAAAAGGAACACAGTCTTAGGCTAAGTAAGGTGCCTTTCATATTCCAGTCATGTTAGTTGCACCTAAATGAATTTGTGCAGGCATGGCCTGAATTCACAAGACAAAAAGGTTACCCAATTGTTTCTGAGAAGTTACTTCAGGTTTTAGTTTCCAGAAACGGCTAAAGGACTCGTTATGTAAATACTCCAAGCAATTCTGCATCAGATTTTTATATGCCATGAAATCAGCAGATGAATGGATAGTGAAATTGGACCAGAATCTGAGACACGACACCATTCAGCCAAAGGGAAGTAATAATCACACTAAAAGGATGCTGTTCTGTAATTACTGATTGTTTCCTGGGAAAGGTCACAGATCGGCTCTCTTTTAACACTCCTAGCCCATTTCTCTGCACATTTGGTCAGTGTTAATCAGTGGCCAGAACTGCATTTTACAACAGAGTTTTGCATGCATTGCGGCAGTAAATTGGAGAATCAACAAGGTAAACATTGTGCACCTAGTTGTGCTCCCATCACATAAATGGTATGTGATCAGACATGCAACTTACATCACCTTACGTATCTGCAATTTGTTGCAATGAATTACATATATTCACTTATGAGAAAGTAAAATCCCAATAGCATTCTGGCCAGTTTGTTTCTTACTACTATATTAGACCATGAACATTTTCTTCACTGCTATCTGCATACTTGAGGGTGGGGACAGAACAATGCAAAAACTGGGACCCATAGAAATATGAAAAGCAGATAACAAGTAGCTCCCTTTGTAGCAGCAAGTCTTGTATCTTCTCCCTAATAAATTCCAAGATGAATTTATTCATTGTTTATTTTATCCCATCTTGATTTGTTATCTACTTTTCATGTTTCTATGGGTCCCAGTGTTTGCATTGTTCTGTCCCTCTTCATATATTCCTTTCCCATGGACCTAAATCAGGGTGCCATCTCTGTGGGGGCAGAAGGAGCCAACTGCACCCCTACTCGGTTTTGTGAGGGGGCAGGGCACTGGATGCTGGTGAAACCATTGTTTCCTCACAGATCCCATCCTTGCCCACATATAGTTCCACAGAAATCATGAGTCCATCAATGCATGGCTGCTCATCACCTGAAAAACATGGATCCGAGGGATGGATCCACATGGATCTCCCTGTTTTCTGCACCAGATGCTCCTGAAACCATTGTTTTCTGGGGAATCAGGGTGTGTGGCTTTGGGGGTGTGTCTTTAGGATGTGGGTGTGGCTTCATAACCACACCCACTGCCTCCTGTGGTTTGAAAATCAAGTTGGCTCCCCTGACCTAAATACACATTTTTCTCCCACGGTTTTGGTTGGGACTTATTTGCAATATTGTCCTTGTGATACAAGAAGAGGAAAACATCACAGTCCTCTCAGTTTGAGCAGGGGCGTAACTAAGGGGGGGGGAAGCACCATGGGCAGTGCCACCCATTCCCATAGACTTCAATGCAGTGCATGGTGCTGTCCATGGTGGCTGTACCCTCCCACCTTTGTTACGCCTCTGAGTTTGAGACTGATATACAAGACATACATTTCCGAGAAGAAAATAGTTCAAATCTGCATGTGAAATATGCTTCTCTTTTCTGTTTCTCTACTGAAACTTCCTCAAACTCTTTGATACCTGAGATTTCATATGGCCAGAAATGGCTCTGGGCCTCCAACAAACGCAGTACACACTTCATCAGTTAGCAACATGCTGGAGCTGTCAACATGGACATTCTCTCAAATAATTAGATCTGCTGTGCAATGAGGTATTTCTCACACCTTTAAATCAGGGGGAGGAGAGGTGCAAGCAAAGAAAGGACCAAGTTAATCCCCCATTCCCGGAAGTGAAACTCCTGGCTGAGCCAGCACTTTCCAGTTTCTTGGAGATTTGCCCAAGTGAATCAAACAGAGCTGCTGGTCTGTTCTCTTCTGTGGAGCAGCTTCTTTCCCTCTCTTTGTTTGTGAGCTGCAGAAAGAAGGAGCTGCCATCAACATTCTAGGGAGCAGCAAAGGCACAGCAAAGAAGCCAGGTAAGTGCATGAAAGAAGCAGCAGCGATACAAATTGAACTGAATAGTATATTTACTTATGTGATTCACGTAGACTTCTCTCAGAAGTCGGACTCTGTGGCTCATGAGATTGAAAACAGGCACCGCTTAAGACATGTAGTTGCAGAATTAAAAAACAAAAAACAAAAAACACAATGTTGAAACAGATTTGAACTTGCGAGTTGAAATATCATTTTAAAAGAATACATCAATAAAAATGCAGCATCAATTTGTTCAAAGCTCCATTTCAGCAGCCTAAGGACTGCTCGAAGGAAACCATATTTGCCTAATGCAGTACAGTGGTACTTCGACTTACAACCGGCTCGACTTATAACCATTTCAAGTTCCAACCAGCAGTGGCTGCAAAAATTTCCCTCGACTTACAACCACAATTTTGACATGCAACCAAAAAAGGGACAAATTTTAACTGTTTTCACTTTTTCCCCTTCAGCTGACTGTTGGTCAGCAAAGAGTCTGCTTCTCCATAGCTCCTTCGCCCCCATGGTTAGTTTTGGAGAGAGACTGTCTAGTATTTTAGGTTTAAAAAAATATATCCTCCCCTGCCAAAAGGAGATGCATTAACTGCTTTTGCGTTAGTTCCTGTGGGTTCTAACTTGACTTAAGACCATCATTCATGTATGAATTAAGTCCGTAAGTAGAGTTACCACTGTATTTCTCATAGGAATGCATTGAAATCTGAAAACCACTTGTACCAATTAATAGCATTTCAATGCATTCCTATGGGAAACATTGTTTCGACTTAAGGCCAACTTGAGTTAAGACCATTCTCTATGTACCGATTGTGGTCGCAACTAGAGGTACCACTGTAATTGTGACCCTGAACTTTTTTTCTTACCCAGGGAAGCAGTTAACAATGATCAGAGTGTACCGAGTAGAAAAATGCTAGCATGGGAACAACTGGGAGTAATCCTGCACTGACAGAGAGATGGCCTGACAGATCTTTCCTGCTTCCACTAGCTATCATAAGATTAATGTTAGATGTAGTGCCAGCACACAAGGACAAAAAGAAAAACGATGACATGTCATTTACTTACGGAACACATAGAATTCAGGAGTCGGTCATGCCCATCTAAATTAAGCTTTTCCTTTGAAATAGTAAGAAGACTTGCATAGTTTCTGTCTTATTTCCTTCAGTTGCTAAAAGCTCTGCTGCCATGAGACTATGTCTTTTGTGATGCAGTTTAATCCTTTCATGTAAGTCATTGTATGAAATAAAAGATCCTTTAATATTTAATATTGTATAGGAAAGCTGCCGTGAAATGCCATTCAATTTCTTACTTGGAACATGTGGTTTGGAAAGGAATTAAACACTACTGGAACTGTCTACTAAATCATCTGCCTCCTCGCTTACATCTTATGTTCAGTGAAATGAACATTGCAAGCTAATGGAGTATGACAGCTGGCTTTCTAGGTACAGTGGTACCTCTACTTAGGAACTTTATTCGTACATGGATGATGATCTTAACTCGTTGGTTGTAAGTCAAAGCACCATTTCCCATAGGAATGCATTGAAACAATATTAATCTGTATGAGCAGTTTTTCTGGTAATAGGTAGAGGCATAATTCTCCATAGAAGCATTGGTGGAGTTTGTATGTATAGGAATAGTTCCCCACAGAAACTAATGGAAAAGCAGTTAATCCATCTGCTTTTGGCAGGGGAGGAAGGGAGGTTATACAGTATTTTTAACCTAAAATACCAGACAGTCTATCTTCAAAGCTAACCATGGGGGCAAAGGAGCTACAGAGAACCAGCCTTTTTGCTGACCAACAGTTAGCTGAAGAGAGAAAAAAAAGAAGGCAGTTCAAATCCTGTGCTTTTTTGGTTGTATGTTGAAATTGTGGTTGTAAGTTGAGGCAAATTTTTTGCAGTTGCTGCTGGTTGTAACTCAAAATGGCTGTAAGTCAAACTGGTTGTAAGTTGAGGTACCACTGTACAACCAAAGGTCCAGAATGCCTTGACATTCAGGCCATAACAGGACTGATCAAGATAGAAAACCCACAGCCAAGACGTGATACTGTAGTTTCTTGCTGTTTTCTCTTGCATCTTTGGTTATTAATTTATTTTTTATTTATTTTATAAAAAATTATATACTGCCCAACTATATCCAGTTCATGCCTTCTGTACCCATGACTGTGGGGTGCTTCCACAAAATGACTTTTTACCCTCTTTGTTCTATTACACATTCCTGTATCCTTCACAAATGACTCTATTAAGAAACAGCTCCTGTGGGAAAAGACTGCATTGCAGCTCAGGAAGCTGCGATCAGAAGAGGAAACAGAATCAATTTAGATAAGGCTTTTTTTTTCTTTCCCACTGTAGCACACATGCTTGGAAAACCTGGCCTATTCCTCAGTGTTTTCTCACTATCAGGAGGTGGAAGGCAGGAGGTGACAAGGCCACTTCAACAAGCTGTATTTCTGTCGCAAAGCATTGGACACGATTCTACTTTACAGACCTTAGAAAATTTAGGATTCTGGGCAAAACATTTCAAGCTAAGGTTCTTTGCAGAACAACTCTTATACTATGGGACCCCCTCCCAATGGACATTCCCTTGATGTATCCTTTAAAAATGATACTTCAGCTCTGCACCAACCACCAAATCTACATCACATGCACAGAACATAGCTGTGATTAGAGATGGGGGTTTCATATTTTGCACTGTACACCACAGTTTTTACTTACCATAATCCCCTTCCCCAAAATCATATCTATCTATCTATCTATCTATCTATCTATCTATCTATCTTAAACTCAACACAATAATTCATTGGATTTTGGCTGAAATAAAAACAAACAGCAAAGCATATTGCTTTATACTGCCTTGTAGCAGGTCCCATATCATATAGAACTTGAAAACCTGAAATACATTGTAACCATAAAGCAAAGTGCCTGAGGATTCTTGTTTTGTTTCCAAATAAATCATACAACACTTACTGTGGAGGAGGCAACAGGGTGGGGGAGAAACTCCACCTTTGTCCAATTTATTTCCTCAGGAACCCATCTCCTCTCTCGTGTAGCAGAAACTATTGATAATTTCCAACATCTGATTTCTCATGTTCATCAGACGACACAAATGTATGGTAGCTTGTTTTAAGAAAATAATAGAATTTTCTGCCATCTAGTGTTTAAATGTTCACTGTTGATGGAGGGAATGTTGCAAAAAATGCTCCAGTTTTGATGTAAGTTTCTCATTGCTTGAAATGCCACTGCACAAACTGTTGCGCATACTTTTGAGTTCAGCAAAGTTGTGCTCCCCCACACGACCTCTTTTGTATTTCTAAGGCAAGCAGAAACAACACAAAGAAACTACCCTGGAGCTGTGGACTCTTTCATACAGAAGGGTTGAAATTCTGAAGCAACCATTCTTGTTGATGTTTCAGTTTTCTGGAACCCATGCAGCAGAATCCCACAGACAATCTAGTGGTTCATTCAGATTTAACTTGGCTCTTTCCCATTCTTTTTTAAAGGCTAACCCTTCATTGTTTGCAGATGTTTTGTGAACATCTTCACAGCTGCAATCCATAAGGGAAGTTGATGGAACTAGCGTGTCAAGTTCAGCATTCTGTTGCTGCAGTGGCCAAACCAGATGCCTATGGAAAGCCGATGAACAGGGCATGGACACAGTAGCACTCTCAACACTTGTGTTTCTCAGACCAAGGGAAACATCAAACAGAACACTTTTAGCTGAGACCCAAAGTGCAGAAAGCTGGCAGCAATCCCATTCATTTAAGGAGGAATGGTGGAGATTTTTTAAAAAAACCAACCAGCTTTCTCCAGCCAAAAGATTTGGATACAGCAGGTGAAAGTAACTCAAGAATTTCGGGACAGAAAAGGCTTAACAAGGCAGAAGGTTTGAGAGGTGCCTGGGGCTCTTGTCAGCTGGGTGTGCTGCACTGCTGGGGGCATGGGATTTGGTTCCTACCAGGGGCATTGATAGGTGGGGAAAAGACTAGGGGCTTCAGCCCAATGGGTGCGGTCTGGGCAACAGTAGGAATGTCTAAAAGGGGTGTGCATATCCATATGCATATTCCATATTTTTAGCACTTTAATGTTGTTATGACACCAGAGATTTCACACCAGGGACATGGCCCAGCAAAGTTCCGACCCTCTACCCCAGGGGTGGGCAAAATGCGGCCCTCCAGATGTTCTTGGACTGCAAGTCCCAGAAGCCCTTGCCAACATAGCTAGTGGTGAAGGCTTCTGGGAATTGCAGTTTGGCAACATCTGGAGGGCCGCGCTTTGCCCACCCCTGCTCTACCCTCTGGCACCAGGAGCTATTTGAATTGCATTGGGGGCTTCAGCCCCCTTAGCCCCCTCTAGCAACACCCCAGGTTCCAACGGTGTCTGGTCACCATACAGCAGCTTTGTAACACTGACTCTTTTAACTTTTATAGCTGTGCTTTTTGTTAATATAGGCAAGGCCTTCAGTTGGTCACTCTCTGTTGAGAAAAATTAGAAAGAGTGAGGCATAGCCCTTTTCTGTTGTGAAGAAGGCTTGTTTTCTTTCTTTAAATATACTGTACACTTGTATCAGTTGGGTCCTTTTTAAACTGTCCTGGCTGCATCCTGTGAAACGCGAGGGCTTGTAGTTTGTCAGACTATACAGCAATTGAGTTCTCTTGCAAATAATACCAAATACCTCATCAAATTGGAAACCCCAGGATTTGTGAGGACGAAGACAAGGTATCGAGCTGCTATAACTATGTATAGCACTCTGTTTTGTTTACTTAATCATCAAGGTGCGGTAAAGAAAATTAGCATGTCCTGTGCCCTTTGATCATAGGAATAGTGTGCAGCAGTAGTTGAGACAATGTCTGCCAGCCGCAACGCCTTTGATAGGCCTGTCCTGTACAAATCTGATAAATGCTTTATGAAAACATAAATGGCTAAAAATTTTTTTCAAGACTAGAAGTAGAATTTAAACCAGAAATTTGCCTGTTAGGGATGCTGCCAAGAGAGATAAAAAAAGGAACAAAGCTATTTAATTATACATATTTTAACAGCAGCTAGACTAATAAGGTCACAGAAGTGGAAACTAGACAACCCACCTACAGAAGAAGAAATAATAAGCAAAATTCTAGATTGTACAGAGATGAACAAGCTGACACACAGGTTAAAACAAAAAGAGGAAAGCAAATATGCCCAAGTCTGGGATCTATTTTATGTAAAGAAAAAAAATATGAGAGAAAAATGAGCCAGGAGGGAAGGGAAACGAAGATAAGGTCTACTGTCAGTTTTTGAAAAATAGAGATGTATGTTGATTACGTCTATGTTAATATGTTGTTCGTTGTTATTGTTTTTGTCTTTTTTCAAATAAAAATATATTCTATATATGAAAAACCATAAATAAAAATTAGTGCCATAAGAGACTGCACTAGTACTAAGATTTATGCATGTTACCTGTATGTCTGAAGTGGGAAAAACACATTGAAAATCCATTATGCAAGTTGAATTCTCCATGCCTGAATCTGTGTCATTCATGTAATTCCTCAATCAGCAGGTTCCAGGAATACTGCTTTCCAGGCGGAACGAATCATACCTTGTAAGCCGAAGCATCACAAGAACTGTTGAGAAGTTCATCACGGAGATGATATTTTGACATTTTCCTTTGTGGTGAAAGTGATACCAAATACCTCATCCCCTGAGGATGCCTTAGTGGAATTGTTTAGAATAGATTATGACATAGGCCGCAGTCAGGTGGGCATTTATCCTGCTGTTTGGTCTTCTCTGGAGGTGGATTGGTTTGCTCCTTTTTCCAGTGATCACAGAACGTAACAGTTGGGAGTGAACTAAACTGTCCCTAGAGTGTTCCTGGCTGCATTCTTTGAGTCCCTGCCAGGATCTTCCACTTTTCTGGCAGGGTAGGGATTACTCCATTTTGGTCCTTTTCCAATGCATTCAGTTGCTGGAAATGAACCAAAGCAAGCCTTGCAGCTGTTAAATTGCTTGCCACTGTCAGTTTTCCATGGAGACGCGGAGAAAGTGAATTTTGTTTTTAGGGCAGTGCAGATGGGCTGTGTCACTTCTAATTTCTGTTTAAAATAGAAAATGGCCTTCAGCACGTGAGAAGAGACAGGAGGAAGCGAGGCATTCCCCTCCTTCTCTTTCTTCTACCTTAAAAATTTGGCCTAGAACCTGCTTGCAGCTTAATTTGCAGCAGGGACAGACACAAACTGCTGAGTGCCGCATCTTCAGCATGGCACTACAGGTGCTGTACATTTCCTTCTCTCAGCCCCCACCCAGCGCCCCCACTTACCAGCTGACGCATGCTGCTTCTACTCTTCACAGGATCCTGACTAGTCCTAGCAAGTGTACAAACTTCCCTCCTCCAGCTCCTCCAGTAGCTGCCCGATCAGAGACAGCACTGCACGAGCAATTTTCGTGCCCCCCACCCCCAGCAGTTTAAGAAGCAGGGGACTGGTGGGGCGCTCCCTGGGGGGGGGGCGAAGAAAGGAAGGAGACAAGAGGGGTGCAGGAATGGGGCGGCCAGTTGCACAAGCCAGAGGGGGCAAGGCTGCACCCCAATAGGCCTGCGCCTCAGGGGAGTTGCTCCCTCTTGGACCCCCTAGTTATGCCCCTGCCAACTCTGTGATTCTACGGAACTATTGATTTCCTCCTGCACAATGACTGTTGCATGATTCTGCATGAATAATTCTGAACATATTTTGTGTATGTTGCTTAGTAATTCCTAGGAGATGGATGAAGGTAGGGTTATAATAGTACTTAGAATAGAATGCTATTGAGTGTGCTATGAGGTGTTTAGGAAGATAGAATACATCTTCAAGAAAAACCTTCGAAGCATCTTATTTCATTTCTGAAAAGAAGCCACTGGAGGGCAGTGTACGGTCACATTAATAGCACCAGGGTTCTTACGCTTCACGTGATTGTGATTTTCACCAAGGTATCAAACAAGAGTGGGTGTTCAGTAATGGTAATTCAAAATCTATTTTGAACACTTGGGAAATAAACAATGAGTTGTAAAAAATCACTTGTTTCTTGTAACTAGACAATTCACTTGCCTCATACTCCTGACTTTATTATGCTTTATTAAATAAGGGAATTCAGTATTTTTTTCTCCCCAGAAATCTTAAAAGTTGCCAACATGTGACAAGATATTCTCATTTAATCCTGCTATGCCAGAAAAGCAAGGGATTCCAACGTGACTCTATTTGGGGGGGGGGGGGAGAGAACTAGTTATAATTAATTACAAATCAGATCATATCTGTTATGATCATCATCAATGGGGCTGAGTGTGGCAATAGCCAAATGCAGTCATATTACATCTGATGTATAAACATTCCATGCTCCTCCCTCCCCCTTCCATCATATTTTTTTTACCAAACTATTTAAACAATACATTTAAATGTCGCCAGGCATCACAGAAGTGGGTTCCAAAACAGCATTACATATATCATTTTCTCAAGCAGGATCGAGTTACATATACTGTAGTGATAAATCTAACATGCAAAGCTTGTAGAAAGCTTAGCCGAATTTGTTCTTTGGCAAAAACGAATGATTCATTGCTTCTGAACAATGTAATTTGTTTCTGTGATATATATATGATGTAATTTGTTTCTGTGATATATGACGGACAAGGTACTAAATTAATTTATCTAAGGAAACTCTAAAGTGTGAATATCAGATTGGGGTAAGTAAGGGACCGGCATCATCCTGCCTCAGCTCCTGATTGGAGACTGTCAAATGACGTGCTAGCAGCCTCCTTCCAGGTTGGATGTTCAAGTCCCACATGTGCTGAAAAGGTAGGCTATTGGCTCTTGTGGGCCAAAACGGGAAGGGCGGTTCCTAGCCCAATTGGGTTTAAAACATTACAAAAGTCATTTTGTTTTGTTAGAGCCCATCTCTAGAAACCACATCCCCACTACGTATTCAAAGGAAAAACATAGAAATAGAAAACTGAACAGCATACTTTATAAAACCTAATGGGCACTGAGACTGCCCATTTTGTATCCCTTACAGTTCCCATGGAGCTTTGCCACACCCAGCCACTTCCTTCTTCTTCAGAGGTAATGCTAGTCCTACAGACCTACAGAGGTCGTGGCTTATGTATGAGGTATGAAAACAACTCTGTACAGTGGTACCTCGACTTACAACCGGCTCGATTTACAACTATTTCGAGTTACAACCAGCAGTGGTTGCAAAAAAGTTATCTTGACATACAACCACAATTTCAACATACAACTAAAACAGGCACAAAATTTCAATTGTTTTCATTTTTTCCCCTTCAGCTAACTGTTGGTCAGCGAAGAGGCTACTTCTCTGTGGCTCCTTCACCCCATGGTTAGTTTTGGAGAGAGACTGTCTAGTACAGGCATGTCCAAAGTCCGGCCCGGGGGCCAAATGTGGCCCTTTTTCAAATTTTGAATGGCCCTCAGGCTCCTCTCCCTGCTGGCTCTGCCTCTCACTCATCCCAATGAGTTTATTCTCCCCTCCCCTCAGAAAAAAGGAGGGCAGGTGAGGGGAGGCCAGAAAGACCCTTCCATGGAGCAGGGAGAGGGAGAGGTTTCCCAGAATCCCCCTTTTGAACTACTGTGAAGAGGGCACAGCACTTCCCCCTCTGGAAAGATGGCTCACCTGGAGGAGGCTATGAGCACTGTCCGGCCCCCACACATGTTCACCTCACCAAATCTGGCCCTCCTTGCAAAAAGTTTGGCCACCCCTGGTCTAGTATTTGAGGTTTTAAAAATATATCCTCCCCTGCCAAAAGCAGATGCGTTAACTGCTTTTACATTAGTTGCTGTGGGTTCCAACTTGACTTAAGACCATCATCCACATACGAATTAAGTTCGTAAGTACAGATACCACTGTGTTTCTCATAGGAATGCATTGATATCTAAAAACCACTTGTACCAATTAATAGCATTTCAATGCATTCCAATGGGAAACATTGTTTCAACTTAAGACCAACTCGAGTTAAGTCCATTCTCTATGTACCAATTTTGGTCGTAACTAGAGGTACCACTGTATGTGTTATGTCCGAGGTATGAGAACAACTCTGTGGACATGGTGATTTTGCTTGCCACTCATAGAATTCTGGCTTAGAGAATTCCTGGTGAATGATGGGAGTTGCAGTCCAAACAATTTAAAAAACCCCATGTCTCGTTGTTCACTGAAGATGTAGATTTAATGAAGGCTCTCTTCACACAATTTTGAATCATATGGGAGTAATTTCTCTGTGTCAGTATCATCCATATTACGGATCCCCTGGACCTACCTGTCTGAAATGAGGATCCTTCTTTGCCCTTGCGCCCAAATGACACGAGGGAGAAAAAAAAGCCAAGCCTCATGTTGGGGGGCAGGCTGTAAAAGCCCGCTTCTCCTCTGGCTGGGCCTCTTTGTCGATGAGCATCCCACCCACCCTCTCTGTGATTAGTGTGAGTTTTACTGGTCACCTTTTGGGGCCAGATAGGAATTTTTCCCCTCCTTCCTGATTGGCCTTGGATGACAGGGTTTTCTCCTATCCTACACATCTGATTGATAGGTGTCCTCTTGTTCTTTGGTTATGCACTGGTCACACATGGCAGGTAGTGCGGAAAATGCAAGTGTTCTGGTGAGTACCAGCTAAACTCATTAGGAATCGGCCCACCCAACCCCAGGGTGTTGCGAATCTGGAAATTCAATGCCAGGGCAAAGATGCTCCAGGAATCCTCCCTGGGCCTGAGCTACCAAATAGCGGGGATTATGGTCCAGGGGTTTGTTATAAGTTGCTGGCCCTGTTGCACTGTCTGCTGGACTGCTCAACACTGGGGCAAGGGACTCGCCCATAACAAGCATTGGTAAGGTCTTGTGAGACCTCGGAGTACCAACTAAATTCCACACTATGTCAGGCCCCTCTGGTTCTTGTGCATTTTAATCAAGTGTGGCCCATGTTTTAAATTCACATAGCACATCTCGCATCTTTATTTTGGGCTGGGAGGGCAACTATGTACAGCTGACAATGTGTTAATGCCACAAGCATGAAGGCCTTGTATCATTGCCATTGAACGTATGTTTGAATGTTTGTGTCTATATAGTCATCCTCAGGTGACTGAGGGCTCTTTGGGTTAACACTGTCAAAACTAGGAATCAGGAAGTTAAACAGTGGCCAGAATCTTAATACTGATACATATGTCTGTTAGTGCAAGTCCAGGTGTGAGTTGAAACAACTTATGAAGTCAATGAAGGTGAATTGAGTAGATCAGAGGTGCCCACACTTTTTCAGTATGCGAGCTATTTATAAAACA
>JAIOUR011478906.1:0-12986 GCA_020711275.1 Calotes versicolor
AAGAGACTGCCTCCATGCAATGTCCAGTGAGTGCTTAATCCAATTACTGAGGACACATGCCATTTTTGTAAGCAAAATAATTGTGCTTTTGAAAGCTAACAATGGAGAATTGTTATGATGAGTTGTTAATTGCAATTTACTGTTCTTATAAACATAAGTAACATAGGCTGTTTTCCACCTTGTTCAATTAGCAGACAAGGAAAAAATAAATGTTCAGCATGATTCTATTATATGCCCCAGGCATTGCTGACACTATCAATTAGCTGAGCATTTTTAACATTAATAATAAGATGCTCCTCAGAGTACTTGCAATTTTCCCCTCTGTTTGGCCATTGCGAGACCCAGAGATAACTTGCCGATCTACCTGGCCTTTATGTTTTGTGTCACACACAGTTGCCAGCACTTATTTATTCCCCCAGAAGGCTCAAAGCAGGGCACATGGTTTGCCATATGCACTTCTTTTATTCCCACACCAAACCTTTTCTAAAAGAAGTATTGTACATTGTTTTACAAGGCACATCAGACTGAAATAGAGAATATGAAATGGAAGATGATGCTCCAAAGTCATCAAGTGAGCGACATAGTTTGGGGCAGGTAGCTTTTGGCGTGCAGGGGGAGGTGTGTTAATCTGCTGCAGCAAGAAGAGCCTTGTCACACTTCAAAGTCTAACAAACGTTATTGGGCTTAAACTTTTTGAACTTACTCTGCTTTCTCAGTTGCATCCGACATGCAATAAACCTTGCTAGTTGTGGCAGCCCTCATTGTTTTATGTTTGAAAGTGGGGGTTTTAATCCAGATTTCTAACACTTGCACCACTCTGGCTCTGCATAACTCTGTCCTGTAGCTTATAATGGAAATTAGAACTTTTTAGGGCAAGTTCCTTTCACACAACTATTCAGCCTCTCCTTCCACCCATGTGAAAATAAGCTGTGTGGGTTCACCCAAGAGTTTGGTCTGCCGGGTGGTAACTAAAGCAATCATCCCGTTGAATTCTCAGTGGGGGTCAGCTCTTATCTATATGGACACTGCAAAGATCTCTTGGTATGAGTTAATCTATTATATCTATTATATCACAAATCAATGGATTTCCATCTGTGTCAAAATTGTGCCAAGTCATGTATAACCAGAAAGTGCAGGGGTGCCCAAAGATAGATCTCCAGATATTTTTGCCTACAACTTCCAGAAACCCTTGCCAGCACAGTTAGTGCTGAAGCAACACAGCTAGTGCTGAAGGCTTCTGGGAGTTATAGGCTAAAACATTTACCTTTGGACACCCCTGAGAAAGAGGGTATATAACATTTTTGAAACTACATTTTTCTTTACAAATCTCTCTCCCCTCCCCCAGTTTCTTCATGTCTGCTTTTCAGAAAATATAGCTTTTCAGTATCCAGAAATGCCATCTCATACATCCCATTGCAAAATTACGACCCACGTTTTTGTTTGAAAAGCTAGAGGGACCAATGTTGGCTGGGGAACCCAAAGAGATTGTAAGTTAATAAAGACAGAACATAAGGTAATTGTGCAGCAATGTTACTTGGCTATTTTCAATCACCAGCTTATGTTCATGAGACCACAATGGGTAATGAAAGCTAAAGCAACTAGCATAATTCTGAAAATCGTTTATTAATCACATCAATGTTATTGCAGTTGGGAATGTCATTCCCCTTATATGGGTTTGCTTCATGCATTTTGATAAGAAGCTCAACAGTATCAGCCTTAGTGGCTAATTAGGAGGGAGGGAAAATCCCCTTTATACAGCATGTCCACCATATTCTTCTCAGCAGCCTTAATGCCTCAGCAGAATACAAAATGAAAACAGGGTGATTGAGAACATCTCCTAACAGGTTGCCAAGGCAATATGCTTTGGCAAGTAATAGAAGAGCCAAATTCTCTGAGGTAATCTGTCAATGAATCCCACTGACCAAATTTTACCCTTTGGCTTTGTAACCTTGAAAAAAATGGGAGCGTGGTAGGAGTAGAAGGATAACACAACACTATAAAAATAGAAAACAACATACCTATTAAAATGATAAAATACTATATAAAATTAATTAAAATAATTAATATATAATACAAAGACCCAGCTGCTCATGAATCCAGCTAAACACTAATTAAAATATAGGCTAAAGAGTAAGGTCTTTGCCTGGTGCCGAAAAGCCAAAAGTGTTGGCACAAAGTGGATCTCTTTAGGGAGGGCATTCCAGGGGGTTGGGGGCAACTGCCAAGAAGGCCCTGTTTTGACATGCCATTCCCCCTCACCTCTTTGAGGGATGGTACCTTCAGAAGGGCCTCCTGGCTTGATCCTAAGATATGGGCAGGCTCATATAAAAGAAGGAGGTCCTTTTTAAATAAGTCTTAAGGTTTATCAGCTATCTTTAATACCAACCAAACATTTCAATATTTTTCAAAACTGCAAATAAATGTTAACCATTTTTGATGTCATGTATTTGTTTCCAGTTAGACATTCTTGTATGCAATGATGTCTAATGATTTTTATGTAATATAAAATCTTAATTTTACCAATAACTTCTCTGCCACCATTCTTTTGGAAGACAGAAATATGTCCAGGTTGTTCTTTGCACCCAGCATATTAATTTCTTTACTTCTGGTACCAAGATGCCAATTAAGATTCTTCTTTTTTCCAACCACTGTCTCTTATACTGGTGAAAGAATTGTTTCTGCTGCTCTGCACCATCCCAAAAGACAAATTTATCTAAATTGGACAATTTGCCCCAGTATAATGATAAAGTTATCTTTACCAACTCATATTCAGTCAGAGGTAATTAATTAAGCTCTCGATGTTCTTGTAATTTTTATTATGTTTTTAATGTTTCCTTAAGGGGAGGGGAAAGCATAATGTCCTTGTGCTTCCATAATTACATTTTTAAAAAATGACACACCAGTGTTCCCCTAATTAATGCAGTGCGTCAGAAGTTTTAGGCAGATAAATGGATCACAGTCAGACAAAAATAGACTCATAATCAACATACAAAATCAAGAGCATTCATATTTCAGACTGCGCCAAACAGGACTAATTCATTTCATTTTTATTTTATCTCCCTCCCATTGGAGACCCAAGCCAATTTACGCAAACTTTTAAAATCTAGAATCAATTTAAAATCCACAAATAAACTTCAAAACTATATACACACTTACCCCGTGCAACTAAAGTAATCCGTTCTGGAGTTCTTCACCTCTAATGGAGTGTCTCCATACAAGTAATGTTCTGCAAATTGCACTACTGTGCCTGCACAGTAGCGCCATGCACATGTGCAGTCTGCAACCAGGAAGAGGTTGTGGACCCAATGCCTTCATTCACTAGCAAAATGCTTGCCAACCACATGCATTTTGCTTGGAAATGGAGGTTTCTGTGCACAAATGAATGCAAGGTTAAAAAAAATCAATCCTGCTTTGTTGTGCAGATTCACAGAGCAATCAGGGTTTCACTGTAAACAAATATTTGAAAGCATTATTTTAAAATGATGAGCCAATTATTCAAAGGTCTCCCCATGTCATCTGCTTATGTAATTGTCCACCTTAAAAATTAGAAGGAGTAAGAGAAGAGGTATCTGTGACTTACAGTGTACAGGACAAACTGAAGAACTTTCAGGGGGCTAAAGGAGTGGGAGCCAACTTTAAATATGAGTTTCATCATTCTTCTTTTAATGGCACTTGGGCCAGGGAAGCAGCCATTGTTGACCCCAGTGAATGCTTTTGGAAAAGAAGCAACATTTGCCCTAAACATTCTATTCCAAATTATCAAGGGAATTATGACAACTAAAGTCAGGATCGCTTCAATGAGACAACAGTCATACCTCTAGTTATGACCACAATAGGTACATATAGAATGGTCTTAACTTGAGTTGGTCTTAAGTCAAAACAATGTTTCCCATAGGAATGCATTGAAATGCTATTAATTGGTACAAGTGGTTTTTAGATTTCAATGCATTCCTATGAGAAATATAGTGGTACCTGTATTTACGAACTTAATTCGTACATGGATGATGGTCTTAAGTCGAGTTGGAACCAACATGAACTAATGCAAAAGCAGTTAATGCATCTGCTTTTGGCAGGGGAGGATATAGTTTTAAAACCTAAAATACTAGACAGTCTCTCTCCAAAACTGACGATGGGGGTGAAGGAGCTACAGAGAAGCAGCCTCTTTGCTGACCAACAGTTACCTAAAGGAAAAAAAGTGAAAAAACAGTTAAAATTTTATGCCTTTTTGGTTGTATGTCAAAATTGTGGTTGTCAGTCGAGGGAAATTTTTGCAGCCACTGCTGGTTGTAACTCGAAATGGTTGTAAGTCGAACCGGTTGTAAGTCAAGGTACCACTGTATACAAAACTCACCAAGTACGTTTACAGAGATTTAACAATATCCAGAGTCTTTTTTCTTTTACTGGTATTCTCAGGCACAAATCACACCAAGAGATTTCCTCTCTCCTGTCCCAGCACAGCCTCCAAAAATTATGGCACCAGGCAAAGGAAAGCAAGGCCACTGTGGTCCTGAAAGGGAGGGCAAAGAATAATGTGTTTGTCTAGTGCTTTAAAGAAGAAGTTACTATATCCCTCTTTACACAAGATGCCTCCCACGGGTCACCTCCAACCTACAAATATATCTTGGGCGAGAGAATAATACACACACAACTGGTTCCCATGACAGACTCGTAAATGACAAATATTTGGAATCCAATTTACAGTTCCAGAAGTAGTCACTCACATACTATTCACTTGATTCGCACAAACTGTTTGCAAGTGCATGGAGGCAGGAAAGCAACTCAAGAGAGACATCTCCTCCACAGAAGTACACCATTTGGGGCATAAAGTGTTTCATCAGCTAAGTAGGCATGACATAATCGTTTCATAGAATAGAAGCTAAGAGATGTATCAAAAGTTTCTTTTTTAAATAAAATGTATTTCCAGAGGAATCATAAGCTTTATCGGCTTATTTGAATGGCAGCAGATGTGAAACAGCTGAAGGATTAAGGAGCTCATATCAAATATGGATGGACTGACTTTATACAAATCCTATATAAAAGGTGCTTCAATAACATTTTTGTTCCTCTGTGCCATTTGTTGTTATTGCTGTTTCCTTCCCTCTGTCCCTTCCATTATCACCAATAAATGGTTGTACAGCTGTAACAATAAACTCTGTAGACATACACCTGTCTATTTCCTCTACCTTTAATTAAATCTATTACTGTTTATTCTTTTAAAAATAATTTCTGAAATCAATTTATCATTCACTGCTATGTTTCAAAGTTCTTTCTAATCACCACTAATGTTGCAATACTACTTTTTTTCCAATTCAAACTGACCCACAAAACAACAAATAGCTAAGAGATTCTAGAAGGACGCTTCAGTTTTTTCATATGTTCTGATCATATACAAAGTTTACCTTAGAGTTTGGAGGTCACTAGTTACAAGTATTGTAACTCAATAGAGTAACTCAAGATGTGCCTAATAGTTATATAGTTATTTATAGATGTAATAAGCAATAAGTGAGAGATAACATGGACTTATTTTCCAAAGTCACTATTTGAGACCATTTAAAAGAAGTTCTAGAGACAGTGATATATGGATTGTCTACGCTTCTTCTATTCAGTTATCAGTGCTAAGTGGCTGAGAAAGTATCCTTCAATTTTGGTACAGTACACCCCTGCAAAATTGCAGTTCACTTACCGCAGTTTCAATCTTTCGGAGTTCTGAGCAAGGGCTGGCCGGCCAACGAGTAGGGCAGGCCAACTGGCAGGCGAGCAGGGCGGGTGGGGAACTATGTGGTGGGCCCTTCACAACTATCAGCTGTTAGTCATGAAGGGTACATGTTCCCCAGTGCTGCTGACTTCCCAGAGCAACGCTGGGGAAGCACTCAGCACCACCACCCTTCGTGATTATCAGCTGATAGTCGTGAAGGGGTAAGTCTTCCTTGGTGTTGCTGGCTTCCTGGAGCCCTGGGAAGCCAGCAGTGCTGGGGAAGCACTCAGTGCTGCCCCCCCTTCACAACTATCAGCTGATAGTCACAAAGGGGGAGTTTTCCCTGGTGCTGCTGGCTTCCTGGTGCCCTGGGAAGACAGCAATGCCAAGGAAGTACTTGGCAGCGCCTCCTCCTTTGTGACTAGCAGCTGATAGTCACAAAGAGGGGGAGTTCCCCCAGTGCTGCTGGCTTCCCAGAGCCCTGAAAAGCCAGCAGTGCTGGGGAAGCACTCGGCACTGCCCCCCTTCATGACTATCAGCTGATGGTCATGAAGGGGGGAAGCCTTCCCCAGCACTGCTGGTCAGAAGAGGGGCATGCAGGATGGTACACATGCACACTCTACTTTGTAGATTTTCAAAATTTGCAGGGGTTCCTAGAACAGAAACACCCCCCCCATGAATTATGGGAGTTTACTGTAACTATATTTCCAAACTGCAACATCAGCAGTTACTACTAGAGGGAACCAGCTCTATTTCACTTAGAAATGGGCAAGAAACATAACATAAGCATAGCCTTACTGGAACAGGCCACAACCCATATAGTCCAGCATTCTAGCTCATACAGTGGCACACCATTTGCTTCAGGGTATTCCCAAGCAGATGTCTTCACCTGCTTATGATTCCCTGCTAATGGCATTGAGAGATATCCTGCCTATCTCTCCAACCCAAAGGTTGTCCTTATGAATCCATACTGATAGCCATTGATACCCTTGTTCTCCATAAATTTGTGAAACTCTTTCTTAATGCTGTCACCACTTCTTCTAGTAGGGAGTTCCATAGACCAGTAATCCTCTGGGTGAAAAAGTACTTTCTCTTATTTGTTTGAGATCTAACACCCAAATGTTTCATGGAGTGCTCCCTAGTTCTAGTGTTGTGCGATAGGGAAAACAGTTCTTCCTTATCTACTTTGTCCACACATGTACATGGTTTTAGAAACTTCAGTCAGATACCCTCTTAGATGCCTTTATTCTAGAGTGAAGAGGCTCAGCTGTTGCAGCCTCAGATGGTAAGGAATATGTTCCAGTCCCCTAATCATTCTTGTTGTGATACAGTGGTACCTTGACTTATGAGCTCCTTGACAACATAATTTTTTGAGCTACGAAGGGACTGCATGGCAATGAATTTTTTGACGTCCGAAGCCATCCGCCCTGTCCCTTCCTACCTCGAAAAATTCAAAGCCTTTCCGCCACCCCAGCCTGCTTCCCTGGGCATGGCTGGGGTGGCAGAAGGGCTTCAATCGGTCCCCACCACCCCCAGGCTTCCCAACAAGCCTGGAATGGTGGTGGCAGGGAGCCCTTCTGCAGGCACTGCCAGCTTCCCTGGGCTCGGCAGTGGCTGCGGAAGAGCTCCCTCCTTTTCCGATGATCAGCTAATTAGGATTAGGGGGTGGGGAACCCAACCCTAACCCTAATTATGTATGTATGTATGTATGTATGTATGTATGTATGTATGTATGTATGTATGTATGTATGTATGTATGTATGTATGTATGTATGTATGTATGTATGTATGTATGTATGTATGTAAAGAGAAATCTTGATTGACTGACACTGACTCATAAATCAATGCCCAGGCCAAACCCTTGGACCTAGAAAGCTGACATTTTCCATGCAGTTTACCTTGATGATGTAGAGAAGGAACAGAAGAACATAAGAACAGCCTTGCTGGAATAGGACACAGTCCATTGAGTACAGCTGTTCTCACCACTGTGGGAAGCTAGATTTCTAGATTTTTTTTAAAAAAGCGAATTTTCTCAAAAATTCCCACGGGAAAGGGAATAAAGAGAAGTTATACTGTAGAAGATTGTCAGGAAGCCTGTATTATTCCTTTTTAAGTTGCCCTATTCCCATAACTATAAAATGGCCAATGAGGCATTCCTGGGCTACCATCTCTCCATGTGATTCTGCTGATAGAGTTATGATGGGAACATAACTAGTATGATTAAAGCTACCAAGTGTGTTCTAATCCATAAATGATTATATTGAAATAAATGTATTGGTGTCAAAAGTGTCACAATGTGTCTCCCCCAACCCCTTCGAATGAGTATGGAAAGGCCAGTGCTCCAATAGCATCTCATTGGCAATATGAAATTATTAAATTATATTCAGCCACTTACCCCATCCATAAGCTTGCACTGAATATGAATTAGTTTAAAAGTACAGCAGTGTAATCATTTGATTACTAACAATGCACTGTACCAACAGCCAAACAAGTTACACTTTATTACATCACAATACATCACAGTGGAATATTATTGCTAAAACTCAAGAGGTGATCCCTTCTGCTCCTCACGTAAGAGTCTGTGCACGTCTTCCTCATCCTGGCAATGCTTTCCAGAGCTTGTGAAACCTAGCTATCACAACAGAAGCCCCAGTAGACTAGAGAGTCTTGCCACAGAGTCCCTAATGAACGGATGTGCTATATTTCTGGGATTCGGAGGAAATGGCTTTAGTGTGAATGTTGAGCATCCTCGGAGCTTAAAGCAGCTCAGCCAGCAATGCCTGAGCTCCTTTAAGCTCCGAGAAGGCTGAAAGAGGCAGCAAATCCGGCCGATACCAGGACTACTGTTTGGATAGACCAGAGGCATAATTGGCTGTCCAAACCTAGGTGCCTTATGTGGGTGAATACATTCTGAACATGCACACATACATACATACACACACAACCTCTCCTAGTTTGTTTTCCCTTTTCTTCTGAGATATACGGTCTATTTCCTTTAAAGGTACATAATGGAAATAGAACTAAATGTGGTTCTGAGGCATAAAGGAAACAAAACTGATCTTTGCCCCATGCTTCAAATAAACAGTGCTACAAAGGCAAGCAACACAATACTCTGTTGTTCCAAAAGGGAGGGTTGTTGTTTTGCTTTTTTCATATATTGTTAACAGGAGCCAGACAAGACTATTGCATGACAACCTACAGAAGCTCATTAATGGGAAATCAAGATAATGACCTCTGCAGTACTACAGTAGAATTATCTCTAACCCCGTACTGCAGGGGTGCCCAAAGGTAGATCTCCAGATGTTTTTGGTCTACAACTCCCAGGAGCCCTTGTCAACACAGCTAGTGCTGAAGGCTTCTGGGAGTTGCAATTGAAAAACATCTGGAGATCTACCTTTGGGCATCCCTGCCCTACTGAAACCTATGCCTACATGTAGATAAAGTTTATTTCCTTTATTTCAACATTTAAAGCCCTGTTTTCCACCTAAAATATGGCTGAAGAGTTTGAAAAGGAGTCTTTCACAACATATTTTTTGAAAGGTCACCTGAAACATAAGTAATAGAATACAAAATAGTTAATACAAAAAATATACTTTGAACATAAGCCTATCCCCACTTCCCAGTTTATTTTGTTATTGAAACCTCTACTGTTAGTACAATGTTTATCACTGTCATCCACAGTACAGTTCAAATTGCTAAAAGTTAAATGTTTTAAAACAGTGGGATGTGTGTGTGTGTGTGTGTGTGTCCCACTGTGAATATGTGCGTGATGTCACCTGTCTGGTTTCCTTCAAAGCCCACATCCACTGTTGGGGGAGTGGGTTAATTTAAATAGATAGCTGTAGGAAAGTAGACGGAGAAAGCAGGCTCAACTACATTAAAAGGGAAGCAATTGTTGTAAGCTTTTCCTTTGCTGTTCAATCCCAAGGAGGACGTAAGTACTTGATTGCCTGAAGTCTCACATATACCTGCCCAAATCAGCTATTAATTTCATATACCGGAGAATATCACCAACATAAGCAATTTGTGTCTGTTCTGCCTTATTCACCCTCTTCCTTGCTTTTTATCTCAGGAAGCAAAGTGACTCACTTTTTTAAAATGCCAAAATGACAGGCAGGGGAAAAGATTTTATAGACCAACTTTGAAATCATGGCTATTTTCTTCACCCATTAGGTTTCTGTGCTGAAGCATGTATTTCAGCTGCTAAATCTATTTGTCATACATAATGCCTTTTAAATGCATTTATTAAATTCTTATATACCATCTCTCTAGAATTCTGTAGGAAAAGATAAATCTTCAGCGGCAAATGTCACAAAAATCTTTCTCTCACCCCTCTTCAAAGCGCCTCCTAGAATACTTTCTTGCAATTATGTGTTCATGTTTCTAATGTGTTTCCTTCATCACATTAGAGCTGCTGTATTTTCTCAAAGAGCCATTTCAGCTTTATGTGTTTGTTCACTTTAACAAAGCAAGGGATCTTAGTAGTGCTCTTTTACTGTTTTTCAATACATCCTGTTAGGCTGCAATAAATGATGGAGAGAAATGTTGCAGGCTTATTGTTAAGCCAGTAACAAAAAGAAAAAAAGAAAAAAGAAAAGATGAAGGGCTAGGATTAAGCCTCATGGCACAGGGGATAAACCACAGTCAAAACTCTCCTCACAAACTGCTTCCAATTCCAATAGATTCAGGTACTCAATTCAAGGTTGACTCAGCCTTGAGTACCCAGTTCACTAGAGGGGCAACGTGAAGCCAGCATAATTAAATTATAAACTGCCCAGAGAGTGCTATGGGGGAAATATGTAACCCAGTATCTTAGATATCTGGCTACAAAGCCAGAGGTTGGGGGTTCAATTCCTCACTGTACCTACTGACAAGAGATTTCATGCTCTTGTCAGCTCTGCAGTTCTAAAATCACAAGAAGCCCATTTTATTTTGCTTTTTTATTAATTAATTAACTACATTTTAATCTGGAAAAGACCCAAGGTAGTCTACAGTATTGGAGGACAGTTTACAAAATTGATAGCAGTCAGTACATCGTAGTTCATCAGAAACAATTATTACAATATTCAACAGTAATGACAATGAATGAGAAGAGGAGCATAACTTCATTAAAATACATTAGTAAAAGAACGGCAGTTCTCACCAACCTCCACCCACTGTAGACTCTAATTCACTTTTCCACAGGATAACCAATTCTATTCAGCAAACATTTAGATGAT
Organism: Calotes versicolor; assembly: GCA_020711275.1. Taxonomy (NCBI): domain Eukaryota; kingdom Metazoa; phylum Chordata; class Lepidosauria; order Squamata; family Agamidae; genus Calotes; species Calotes versicolor. Next base: position 10,915 of record JAIOUR011478906.1, read on the forward strand.
ACCAAGGCCTGGAAAGAGTACACAAAACCTATCTATTTACAGAGACAATAGCATGGTAGGTTCCCTATGGGTAACTGTGCTTCTCTGAGTGGTTGTCTGTGGAGTCAAGCAGCTGGATTAGTTTATGTCTGTGCAGAGGTGCTTTGGAGCAGTCTAAAACTAAACTGTAAAAAAATGACATAGGGTGTCCATCTATCATTTGGTGCTATCTAAAAGGCCAAAGCCATATGTTTGGACTATAATGAGGCTGGCCTGGGAGTCGAGGCGTATTCTTTGGAATTTACCTTGGCCAGAATCCCGTTGGGGAAATATGCAATGGATAGGCAATACTCCAAGCAGTTTCCCTTAGCAAACTACATCTTCATGTACTTAGTCTTGCATTAGGTTGCATGACTAGCTGCACAAGGAGATACAGCTTCTCTTTATAGATTTCTAGATACTTTATTTCACTGGGATAATCAGTTTCAGGCACACCACAGGAAATAAATGTCAAAGCAAAACAAGTGCTGAGGCAAGACAAGTGAGCCTTGATGAGATTAATGTCCAGTCTATGTCTGTTCTGGGATTGGGGGCTAGAGAAATGTTTGGGAATGATCAAATCCCTGGGCCCTCCCATATTATGATCTAGAATTTGTTACAGTAATTACTTTACATATTATGATTCTAGCACGTAATCATTTTAACTGCTGTTGCTTTCCTCTTTAATGAAAGACAACTGCCTGCCAGCTGTTCTAAAAGTACAGTATATGGTTAGTAGAGAAGAAGGATGTGTCATCACACCATATTCTAGTTCATGTTCAAATTAGGGTACTCAGAATTGATGCTTCCCTTTTGGAGATACTCCAACCCAATCCTTGTTGAAGACTGTGATGTAATTTGTTCATTTCCAGATCTCTAGAAAGGAAGACCTCAATTCCATTGATGGGAAGAGACAAATGACCATAACTTGATGTAAGGAGGTTACACGATGTAATCAGAATTATTTGGACAAGGTGTTAGGAATGTTTTGGCATCTCATCTTTTGGAAAGGCTTATACCTTGTATCATATTTCTAGGGGAGTAAAAAAAAACACCTCAGAATGTTTCTTAGAAAAGTCTTCTCAAATATTTGACTCCATGTTTGTTGTCATTCTCCATGAATTCAGCACCTTCCTCAGTAACTATTTCTGAAGGATTATTCTAGTCATGCCTTTTCTCTATGGCAAACAGTTCTCAAATATTTTATTTTATATGTTTTTAACCTGCTTTTCTTCTAGGAAAGGACCAAAGGTGGCTTACAACACTGGAGTACAGTATATAGTATACACAACAGTTCTCAAGGAACAATTAAGGCAAAATACAAAGATAATAAGAGTGAGGAGAGCAACACAACATCATTAAAATATAATCAGTGCTAAGAAAAGTCAGAGAATAACACAAAGTCAGAGGCAACACAATATCATTAAAATACAATATGTGCTAAGAACAGTCAGAGGACAGTAGAATATTATTAAAAATACAATATCAGTGCTACGAACAATCAGAGAACAGTAGGTACGAGTAGTTTACATGCTCCAGGCAAAGCAGTGTTGAACCAGCCTAATTAAAATCACATACTAAGTAGCCTGTCACTCAAGGAAAGTCTGTCTGAAGAGAAAAGTCTTTGGCTGCCTGCAGAAGGACATCAGCTATGGGGCATGACTGGCCCCTTGTGAAAAGGAGTTCCAAACTCTGAGAGCAGCAGCAGAGAATGCCCTGTGTTCTCATCAGATGGATCAGGTGGTGGAACTGAAAGAAAGGCCTCTCCTGAGGACCTTAACACCTTGGCAGTCTCATATTGGGAAATATGATCTTTGAGGTATTTAGGGCTCTATGGGTTAAAACGATCATTTTTTAAAATTGTGCTGGGAAACTGATCAGCAGCCAGTGCAGCTGCTTTAACAAAGGTGTTATGTGATCCCTATAACTAGTTCCTGTCTTTCTCAGTGGCTGTCTGAGGAAGATCTGCAACTAGCTGAGGAAAGAAGGAACACAAAAAGCAAAAGTGAAAGGGAAAGGTTTACAAAACTGAATGAAGACTTCCAGAGAACAGC
>JAIOUR011480015.1:0-13011 GCA_020711275.1 Calotes versicolor
GAAAGCGGGGGAGTGAGCAGTGGTTTTCCATAGGAATCTATTGGAAACCAATTAATCCAGGAACTGATTAATCAGCTTCCAATGTATTCCTATGGGAAATTGCTGCTGGTCTCCCCAGGGTCCTGCGATGGCAGCACAGTTGGGCCTGGGGAGGAGGAAAACAAGGAATTTTTTTCTTTGATTTCCTCCTCCAAAATTAGGGAGCGTCCTATGGGCTGGAGCGTCTTATAGGGCAAAAAATATGGTAGTATCTTATACAAATTCATACTCATTATGATTTTCAAACTAAAACCCGGAGGTTCTAATTAATTAAATTATGGAGTCATGCGTAAAAATATTTTTTATATAAACTAAAATAAGAAGTGAGGTGGGAGTCCTGATGGGGGTCCAGTGATAACAGTAGAAGTACTGTGATAGTGAGTACCTGACAACATACCCAATGGCAAAGTATTTGAAGCATTATTGGGGGCATTTATAAATAAACCTTGATGGACAGAAGCTATTTGGGTATGCCCTCTTAGCTTGGCTCAAGTTTCACTTCTGAGTCTGTTTAGAAACATCTATGTATTGCCATGCCTTTATTGCAATAGCAGCCAACAATCTAATGTGTGGTTGTTTCCCTCAAAAATGACTCATATACTTCAGCAACCTAAATAGCAATGTGGAGAAGAATGTACTAGGTGCCACACATAACCTTTTGGAAATCAATTTCTATTTACAAATAGGCATGTTTCTTAAGCATACAGGAAACAGAACTGGGTCTGCTGTGCTGCAAAGTGAGGCAGTTCCTCAGGAGGCACATGCTGCAGGGAGGCAGCCATGCAGTCTGCGCTGAACCCTAAGCCAGTGGTCCTCAAACATAGCCCTCCAGGTGTTCTTGGACTCCCAGAAGCCCTTGTTACTACAGCTAGCGGTGAAGATTTCTGGGAGTTTTTGTCCTAAAACTTCTGGAGGAGGGGCATGTTTGAGAACCACTGCTCTAAGCTAGCTTGCTGCCTTCAGATATAGCAGTGGATGCTGTCACATTGTCTGATGAGTTGGAGAAAGATTCTATTACCTCACTAGTTCTCTACATGGAATCGAAGAAGCTCACAAGGTTTTAGAAGCAGTATCTATGTTATCCATGGTGGCATGTCAGGCAAATCAAAACAGGAACTAATGAAGACAGAAATGTCCTGGCACCTTAAAAGACAAATTGCTATATGTATTTTAAAATGAGCTTTTGGGGACAGATCTACTTCTTCAGATGTAAGGGTGGGATTGTATGGCAAATATCTATACAATTAAACCAAGCAACTAAGAGTTCCATAATTTATTATCGTTTCAAGTCCAAAGCCCAGAGGAATTGTTAGTTGCTGCTATAGCTACTTTTTTTTAATAGCTACCCCATTCCTCTTGCTATCTGCAAAATTAAAAATATATCCTTTTAACTTGCTGAGGCACATGTTTGAATGCAACAACTGGCCAGTGGTACAAACCTTTACTCTCCCCTCCTGTCCACCTCATTGGCCATGAATGCCTACTGCAGAGCCCAAGACTCAGCATAAGATACTACTGTACAGTACTTGGAAAATATAATATTACTTCTCCCCTGTTTTTAAAAATCCTTTATTAAGTATGAGAGAAAGAAGAGAGAAAAAGCTATTGCTCATTAATCAGCAGTCTATGTGTGGTGTCATTATACTTTTGTAGGAAACAGGAATTAATTACCAATAACTAATTATGCACAACAAGTTACTAGTTCCTTTCCAATTCTATTGGTGATACTACTATAGATCTCTCAACAGCAAAGAATTTAAGAGTGGTCTTAATCCCATTCAGTAGGATTGATTCAAGAGGAGACATGCGAAATGCATCTGTAGATGTGTAGATGTTTATGTTGCTACCACTTCTCTTTCCCCTGCTTGTACTCTTTTTGCAGTTTTCACAGATGTCCACTAGACATCCTGCCCTCATTCCTAGCAAGTCAGATATCTTGTGACAACACTTTTTCTTTCCACTATAGTGTGCAAATAAGGTGCCAGCCTTCTCAAATATTTTATTATTCTAGCCTGTAAATTATGTCTCGCATAGCACATGTGAGTGGGCGAAGATCCAAAAATTATGATATGCTCACATTTCATCACTCAAATTATCACTTGGGATTCACACACACAGTGTGCTTTTCACCCTAAGTATCTGGTTTTCTCCTTCCAGCTGAGGTTTGAGTTTGCCATGAGGAAGGTAATAAGTTGTAGAATGGTACATAGCGTGAATAAGTGACATATATTTTACCCAGCTTTCTCCAAAGTGATACTCCATGTTTTGGAGAATCACAATTGTTGCCAACTCTCCCAAGTATAGTGGCTGTACATACCATTTTAATGAACCACATACCGGTATATAATATAAGAGAAAATGTACATACAGTTTTGTATAATACAAAAATTGTGTTACCTGAATGGTAATGCAGTTCTCCCAGTCTTAGCAACTATACAGTAATTTGATAATGGTGTTGAGAATTTTGTTACAAGCCACCAAGTCCCAGTAGTTCCAAATCAAAAAGCTTGGTGGTGCAAAAAATGACCCATCTTGGATCAAAATAAACAAACAAACCCAAATCCTTCAAATTGAATTAAAATTCAAGGAGGCACTAGTGCCGGACACTTGACTGCTTAATTCGTGTTTGATCTGCACATCAAGACCAGTGTGACTTAGCATAATTAAGCACAGCAGTCTAACCCAGTGGTTCCCAACCTTGAGTAACCCAGGTGTTCTTGGACTGCAATTCCTAGAAGTCCTCACCACCAGTGTGCTGGATGGGATTACTTGGTGTTGCAGTTGAAGAATACTTGGGTTATAATATCCAAGATTGTGAACCACTGATCCACACATTTAGCTTCCATTGCCAAGCTAACATTTAGAAGTATTGTATATTTGCAGTTTGACCTGGTGCAAAAGAAGTAATGGAAATCTCACTTCAGACACCTGATTATCTAGTTCTAGGCTAGGCCTGGGGAAAGCACAACTGTTCAGACTGCATTAAATTAAAACCAAACCAGCTGGTTGAGCTGGATACGCTCAACCAGCACTGATAGGGTTTCTGATCACCACAACCAAGTAAGTCCACCAAGGCCCATGTGGAGAGAAAGGAGATCATCCACCACAAGACTTTGAATGCTCTGAAATCTTACTCTAATCCTACTTAGCCCATGGGAGAAAACCGTAACAGAAATTGGGAAGGTGAATTATTAGTCGATAAGCATGGATAAAGCATCAAAATCTCCTCCATTGATTAATTGACAGACTGTTTCACAAGACAGCTTTCTCCCAATAAAGGGACTCAAGACAACTCACAATACTAGAACAGAATTAAAAACATATGTTAAACATTAAAAACAATTATAAAGGTAAAGTTTCTCCCTGATATGTGCCGGTCACATCCAACTCTAGGGGCAGTGCTCGTCTCCATTTTTAAGCCAAAGGGCCAGTGTTGTGCAAGACCATAGACATGTGGTCGGCATGGCACATGGAACACTGCTACCTTCCTCTAGTTATCTACTTGCATTTGCATGCTTTCAGACTGCTAGGTTGGGAGGAGCTGGGACAAGCAGCAGGAGGTAACTCCGGTGCACAGCACCCAGGACTTGAACTGCCAAGCTGCCAACTTTGCAGCTGACCGTTTCAGCACTCTACCCTAGTGGAATAATTAAAAGCTAGTCAAATTTAAAACTACCTTGGCTTTAAATAGGCATTCAAGGACTCAGTCATAGTTGACAAAAGCCCGCTTTAAAAAATGAGTCTTCAGCTATTGGTACCTGACCTATCAAGAGAGACTTCTCCAATATAGTTTGGCTTGGAGATATCCCTAGTAGAAACTATTAGTTTGGAATATATATTTTTGTAAAAAAAATCTATTTAACACAAATTAATTAAAACACTAAAGGTCTAGGGCAGTGGTAGGCAACCTGTGGCTCTCCAGATGTTTAGGACTCAAACTCCCAGAAGCCTTCTCCACTAGCTCTGCTGGAGAGGGCTTCTGGGAGTTGCTGTCCAAAACATCTGGAGAGCCAAAGGTTGCCTACCACTGGTCTAGGGGGACAGATTACAAATTACTTACTATTGCATAGGATGCTGCTCAGAAATTATAGACTGACTCCAGGAGCTATAAAATATTAACAGAATTCATAACTAGTTAGATCTTTTGAGAATCTTGGCAGTTTTCTCTGACCTCTGAACCGTCTGGCTGCTCTAAATGCAGGACTGCAACTGTAATATATTAACACTTGTGCTTCTGTGTCAGCATGTCTGTCCTCATTAAAAATAGCCGTTAGGAATGGCTGACCCATTTGATCACTGAGCTTTGCATTTGGCATCTTGCTTATGTTTTTGACATGTCAACCATGCAGCACCTGATTCTGAAGCAGGGAAACTGCCTGGTTCTAGAATATGTGACATCTGGATATGTGACTCTGATGAGTAATGGTGATTGAGCATTCAGTTGAATCAGTTTAAGCAGTTGATTAGAATGTGCCTTTTTGGCATCTGGGTTTGTATGGCTACCTGTATGGAAAACCAGTCTGAGCAGTATTAGGTTCTCATCAAGTATACAACACTTCAAACAGAAATTTCCTATTGGGTTTCTAATTTAAAAACTGGCAATTGTTATGTTGCTGTTGTGTGCTGTCAAATCACTTCCAACTTACGGTTACCTTATCAATGAGTCATTTCCAAAATGCACTGTGCTCAACAGCCATGCTCAGCTCTTGGAGAGTCAACCCAGTGGACTCCCTATGACAGCTCATCTTGCATTTTGGACTTTCTCTTTTCCTAGCTGGCTTCCACCTTCCCCAGCATAATTATTTTTTTCTGGATAATCCAGCCTATTAATGCTGTGCCCAAAAGTAGGACAGCCTCAGATGCAACATGTTTGACTCCATTGATAGTTCTGGCTTGATTTGATCAAGGACCCACTTGTTTGTCTTTCTAGTACACCAGGGTACCCCAAAGCTCTTCTCCCTGTTTCAAACAATTTTTTTCCTTTCTGTTCAGGTTTTTAAAGTGTCCAACTTTCACAACCCTACATGGGAATCAGAAATACAAGTGTAATTCAGAGTTTGGGGGCTTGAACTATGTAACTGTGTACTATGTACAGAGGTGCAGTACTAAGTGTATTACACAACATAGCTACAGATTGCTCCATATCTGCTTAAAAATAATATACATAGTCAAGATTGAAATTTCAAAAGGATTTGCTATGCATGCTTACGGTAACGAGATGTATGAAACCTGGGTCTCATTTGCTAATGTTTGTTTTTCTGTGGAAATTCCTGTTGTTTTCTCCTGGCCATCTGATTCCCACTATGGGGTTTTCTGGTAAATGAAGGGGCAACTTTGCCACTGGACATGATAAACACTTTACATCAGAGGCAGGGACATTGCTAGCCCCAGGAGACTCGGGGCTATTGCCATTAATCAAATGCCATGGCCCTGAGTCTCCTGGGGCTAGCAATACCTGAGGTAGCAAACCAACTATTGTTGAGCCTGAGCTATTAGGGCCCACCCAGTGTGACCAAAGAACAACAATGGTGGGAATTACAGCCCAACAATGTTTGGAGACAGAGCTTCTCCCTCCTGCTAACATAATTTCCTCTAAAAATAGTACAGTACAGTATATTCCCTTTCAACAATTCATTCTGGACTACAGTATTAGGCATACGAACGGAAGAACAGCCTTGCTGGAACATGCCATGCTTGCATGGAAATAAATTAGCTTCAGTAGACTTATGGAGTGAATACAGGATTGCAATTAAGAGAGAGGGTTTATATTCCGAAGATCTTAGACCTGCAGATCTGGAAGGGAACCCTATGGATCTTCAAGTCCAGCCCTTGTCAAGGAGTTCAAGTGGAAAATCAAAATCCCAACCTCAGTTACCTAGTCAGGTACCTAAACCACTGAACTAAATATGCTAAATGTTGTCTTGCATGCTTTGGGTTCTTAAGGTTAGACTGCAGTATTAGAAACATAGACTAGGATACCTGTTGCTTATAGATATAATTTTGTACAAGAATATGATTGCTCTTAATCAAAATGATTTTTTCAATTTACAAAATATGATTAATTTTCAAGATGTGCAGTTACATTTTGCATGCTTTTTTAAAATCAAAGCTTTAACATTTTAAAAGTACTTGCATAAGGAATTTTAATGTTTAATGCATTCTAATAATAATAATAATTCAAATGTAAAATGAAACTGAACTACATAAATGTTTCTAAACGTTTTCCTTGATAGAAAGAGAATTTTAGGAAAAGGTTCCAAGAATTGAACTAGATGCTCCTTTCAGCTGAAATGATTATGAAAGTGGTGTACTAAGGCAGCAATGGCAAAACCCTATTATCATTCGAGCAGCTGCCATGTCTACACTATACTTGGAGCAAAAATTATATACCAGAGGAGAGATCTGTCTCCAAGTGTTGTTGGATTGTAAGACCCATCATTCTTGATATTTTGTCACACTGGCTGGGGTTGATAGAAGCTCAGGTTGAAAAACAGTTGAACAGCTGTAGCTTCACAGTTTATAGAGAACTCTGATACATTTTAATACAGTGAATCCCCATAATTCGTGAGGGTTCCATTCCAGGAACCCCCGCGAATCTTGAAAATCAGCAAAGTAGGGTTTGCATGCACACTGTCCCGCTCACCCCCTTCCAACCATCAGCTGATGGTCAGGAGGGGAAAGGGTGGCGCAGAATGCTTCCCTGCTGCTGGGGAAGGTTTTTCTGCCCCTTTGCAATGATCAGATGAAGGGGGGGGAAGTGTCAAGTGCTTTCCCAGCGCTGCTGGCTTTGGGGAAGCCAGCAGCACGGGGGAAGGCTCCCCCCCTTGCGACCATCAGATGATGGTTGCAAAGGGGGGTGCCGCCACCGAGTGCTCTATGAAGGTGCCCTGGGGAAGTGGACTCGGAGCAGGCGGGCACTCGGCATGGGTGGCTAGTGATGTTGCCAAAAGACGTACTAGCGGCACAAGAGGAAGGGGAGGCGTTCATCCTCCGGGCAGGCAAGAAGGCTTCCCCGTTCTTTGCAAGGGAATCTCTCCAGAATCTCTCCTTCCCCTGCTGGGCAGCGGTGGCGGAGTGGCTGCTTTGTGCTCCATCTTGTACCTGCTCTCTCATCTCCTGCCTTGGCTTTAGCCTGCTTCCTTTGTGGGGTCTTCCACAACCCCACACTCTCTCTATCTTGGAAGGGGAGAGTGCATTTCTGTGTCCATAAGAATTGCGAGTCCGCTTGCTCATCGGCCAGGGCTCAAAACCGTGAAAGGCTGAATCCGCAGAAAGTGAACTGTGATTTTGCAGGGCTGTACTGTATTGCACAGGCCTTTAATGTCAAGTTTTCATGCAAACCGTAATAAAAAGAAATACTTTCTATTAGAGAAAACTGCTCATTTATTGTAAACAAGGTATAAAGTACATTATAAGAAACACTGTGCAAAATGTTAAAGTAGTCACAAAATAGATATTACACCATTTTACAGCAGCTAATTCTTCTCCACTATAGTTAGAAGATGGTAGAGAAAAACAATGCAAAGATCATGGTGTACCCACAGGGTTGATTTCTCAGTTCCTTCTTTTCTTCTTGCACAACCCCACATTTTCTGATTTTAATACGAGCCTAAACTATACCTTCAACACCCTAAGGCCACTTATACTCCTATTACAACTTATTTGCCAGAGTAAGTCCTTCCTCATAGTCTCCTATAAGATTATATTTTAAACAAAGTGCACTGTACCAAGAGGTTTTGAACATTCAGTGGCATAGAATTTGAGAGGATAAATGCAGCCATAAGCAACTTAAAAGCAGAAATGTCAGAAGATGCTGAAGTACAGTGAATGGTAATAATAATGATGTTGTCAAAACAAATGGTAAAAAATACTATTAGATTTACATGTTAGAATAATCCAACCATGTATCATCTTACTCATGTATATGCTTAACAGACATTTAGAATTGTTATAATTACTTTAGCTATATATAATATTCTAGGGAATGATAATAAACAGGTCTAATCTCAAGAGGTCCATAAGAACCATAATTCTACTGTAATTCACAATTGGGTCTTAAAAGAATAAAACCAAACATCTTCTGATTAAAAGAAAGATAGTTTGCTAATGTAGTATCCTTGATTCTGTGCCAGAAATGGGTATTTTTTAATTATGTTTTGTTTACAGCATCTCTGCATAGAGTCTTAAGACCTAACACCTGTATAACACTCTCTGGATTATACTCGGTGATTTATAGTGCATATGAATTGTTTCCATATGCTTAAAACTTTATTCTTGTACTATCACTGATACTTATATTTCTCCTTTCCTCTGGTACAAGAAATACCTGTAGTCCTACTCTTGGAACTACACACTGCCCACTGCCTCTTCCTGAGCCTCCACCAGAGGCAGACTTGTTTTCCAAGCTGTTTCCCACACTGTTGGCATTCCAGTCACAGTGGCTGTCATGAGTTAAGTGTCATCAAAGTGTTTTCTTTCACTGTGCAGGTGCAGACGTAGGTGGCACAATAATATCATTCAACTTGCTCACTTCCATTTGCCAGTTTGGTAGCTTCTTGGCTGACAAGTGCCGACGTGCATGTTTTGTTAAGTGGTCGCTCCTCATGAATCGTCGATTACACATGGGGCAAGCAAATTTCTTCTCGCCAGTGTGTGTTCTGCGATGGCGGGAGAGTTCATCAGAACGGGCAAATCTCCTCTCGCAGCCTTTCCAACTGCAGCTGAAGGGTTTCTCTCCTAAAATACAGAACATCAAAAGGGAGAAGCATGAGCATTTATTTAACAATATCCAAACATACAGATTCGTCCCGTACCCATTTACAAACAGATATTATTGTCTGGACCGTGAATGTAGTTAAGACAAAAGCTTATAGAATCCAAGGAAAAACATATTCATCTTCTAAAATAGAGAATACGTATGTTTTAAACCCCAAAAACATTATCTGACAGGACAATTACTGGGAGTAAGTGGTTACGCAACTGCTATTTACAATCCAAAATAGATATTAATCAGTACAGGAAGATACTTTCCCTTGCCCAGTCTTGTGGGCTGGTTGTGGGAGAGCACCTAAATAGCCAGAATTAGATGCACTTCCTTGCCAACCTGGGTGTTAAGGTCCTCAAGAGAGGCCTCTCTCAGTCCTACCACCTTCTCAGACATGTCTGATGAGAACACAGGAAAGGGCATTCTCTGCTGCTACTCCCAGACTTTGGAACTCTCTTCCACAGGGATTGAGACATGCCCAATTTCTGATGTCCTGAAGGCAGGCAAAGTCTTTTAATTTCAGACAGGCTTACCCTATGCTCTGGCTGTTCTTAGCACTGATATTGTATTTTGAATGATGCTGTGTTGCCTCTCTTCACTCATTGATATTAGCTTTGAATATTGCCTTAATCATTTCTTGAGAACTGTTACGCTCCAATGTTGCAAGCCACCAGCCATTTACAGGAACAAAACTAGTAGCAAAATAAAAAAAGCTCAGTAGTTTATTTTAGAATGCAATCCTAATCACATGTTCTAGGAGTAAATCCCCTTTGAACTCAGGAAGGCTTGTTTCCAATAGATACAACTAGGGACACATCACTAGTAAATCATTTTTATGTTGGTGATACAAAATGTATGTCAAAATTAACAAATGCAGTTTGTACTTCCTGTTCCATTTCTCAGGGGATATATCATCACCATATGAATCTTTCTCTCACACACAATCTGATGTCAAATTTCTCAGATTAAGTAATTTTAGAATAATTTACCTGTGTGTGTTCTAACATGAGCTTTCAAATGAGAACTCTTGAAATAGGTTTTCCCACATCCTGGGTAATTACAAACATGGCTTCTTATTCTTAAAGAGTCGATGGATGGAGTGATCTTTGTTGTAGCAGGGGCAAAACCTGGAGCTGGAGCAATCGGAGAGAGTCTGGTGCCATTTGGACTGATTACTGGAGTCTTTGGATTCTGAACAACAGCCTGTGGCACAACGAACATGAGAGCTCCTTTGGGAACCTGGGCTCCCATGAGCACCATAGGCTGACAAAGATTCGATGTCAATTGACTCGTGGGAGTGTTGGGTACTACTGCTGTTACAACCGAGTTGTTAGCAGGCAACTGAACCATTTGGCAAACCAGTGGCACTGAAGAAACCCCTGCTGCTTGCACAGGAGATGGGGGAACCAACAACGCAGACTGCTGTGCTGGTGATCCAGGGACATACACAGGGGTGCCAGATGCAGTCTGTGTGCAAGGCACTGGACCAAGTGTCAACAACGAACATTTTCTTTCTTGTGTCCCAGGCATCTTATCTTCAGAAACTGGAGAACTTGCCAGCAAGTTTTCACTAGGTGAATTCTGTTCTGATTCTGGATTGTCTTTTTGACTGGTTTCCCTCGTATTATCCTCCTGATACTTCAGAATACTGACAGTCCTTGCCGGACAGGTTCTGTTATTGCAAAGCTGAACATCAGCTGTGTGACGAATGACACTTGTTGCCTGAGCTTTCGGCATTCTTGCTGCTGGAGTTTTTTCAGTGTCTTTGAAAGCTGCTGTAAAGCCTTGCTCTGAAGTGTCAGTTAGTTGTTTGCTCTGTACAGCAGATGGTGCTGGTGTTACTGGATGGACTGACTGCGACATTTCAAGGTCGGAAGGACTGTACGGTGGAGTCAAGCACTAAACAGAACGAAAACATGAAATAATGAGCAATCCATAAAGCATAACTACTTGGACTTCAGATTTTAATACTATACACATTTACTCCAAAGTTCCAACAAGCTAAACAGAAATTCATTCTGAATAAAAATATACAGTGCTGAACTTTAAACAGGGTATTCATAATAGATAAAAACTTACAAAGGCTGATATTGTAGGGAATTCAGGAGGGGATAGGAGGTTGTCCTCAAGTTCTTCAGACGAATCTGGCGCTGGTGTTATAGGTCTCAGTTCAACATATTTCTTATAGTCCGATTTCCAATTGCGGCTCATGGACATCAGAGCTTCTACAGCTTCGAAATCACTTTTTTCAGTGGCATTATTCCAAGAACCCTTCCTAATGTGTTGGTTTTTAGTAATCACCTCCATTCCTCCCTCCTTTGGGAAAAAAAAGGAAAGGTTCTCAACCCACAATGAATATATAGAGAAAATTATCTAAACATATTTTTTTAAAATTACACTGCACTCATAAAACAAGTTTATTTCTTTCATGGATGGATATCATTTAAGACAAAAGAATTATATACAGTAATTAATGAATAATTTATTATGGTCAATGACCAGTATCAAAATGTGTATACACAAATAGTATCAGTTAAAACAAAACAAGGAAGGAAATCATCATCATACAAAAAAGTCAAGTTTTAGACTCCAATAGATTTAGAAGCTCATTCCACACAAACTAAAGTAAGCTGTTTTTACCCATTGGACCCAAATTGTTTGTTCATATACTTTGTCTAATCTTGTTACACATAGTCAACAGAGGCTAATATGGATATCCCAAAATTATGTCGATCAGTCTTGAACTGATAGCAACAGACAGGACAATTAATAGCAACAGACTGGACAGCAGACAGAAGACAGTCTAAAAGTGACAGCAACAGGACAAAAATAGCAACAGATAGGACAGTTCAACACAGCACACAAGACACATGCTTCTAGACCAGCGGTTCTCAACCTGTGGGTCCCCAGATGTTCTTGGACTGCAACTCCCAAGAGCTCTTATCAGCAGTGTGGGAGTTGTGGTCCAAGAACATCTGAGGACCCACAGGTTGAGAACCACTGGTCTAGAACACGTGTCTTGTGTGCTATGTTGAATTGTCCTGTCTGTTGCCCTTTTTGCTAAGCTAAACACAGGACAATCCTATGGAGGCCTACTCAGCTTCAAGAGGATTCATTTCTAGAAAAGTGTGCATACATTGCCTCAAATGTTCCTCCGCCACTACCACTGTATGATAGCTAGAAACAGACATGCTTTAAACCAGCATTTTTCAACCACTGTGCCACGGCACCCTAGTGTGCTGTGAGATATTGTCTGGTGTGCTGTGGGAAAAATTCCAATTTCATTTGTAACATGCGGCTTCGGCTCACAAATAGACCAATCATTAGATTCTGTGAAATAATAAAGTAATTATAAAATAATTTCTTTGTGTTTATTTGATTCCTATTCAAGACAATTACTTTCTATATAGTCAATATAGGCACAGAGTTAATTTTTTTAAAACATTTTCTAATGGTGGTGTCTCATGATTTTTTTCATGAAAAGTGTGCCTTTGCACAAAAAGATTGAAAAACACTGCTTTAAACAATAGAATTCATCCCAATTAATTCCCAATTAACAATTAAGTTTCTTCCAGGACAGTACTTAGTTCCCAAGTATACTATATTCACAAGTATGGGTGTACCATTCCCTGCTTGTGGGGATGTTCTGCTGGTGTGCCACTTGAAGTTACTATTTGTGTTATAATGGGTACAGCTGGAGAAAGACTGTAGAGCCCATTCTAATGTCAACTGAAACTTTCTGCTATTTGGGGCGCTCCAGAATCTCAAGCCACTGCAAAAACAAACAAAAAAAACCCTGTAACTTTTCCGAGTTCTACTTCAATCACCACTCCAGTCCACTAGCCCTCTTAAAGCCCCCCCCCCCAATCGTCCCCGTTCCACCAAGGGATGGAACTAGATTTGCTCAGTTCCAGCAAAACTGCTGCATCAGGTGGAGCACAAGTTGGGCAAGAGCAAGTTGTGTATGTGCTGTTGAAATTGTGATGTTTTTATATCCCCCTCTTCCTTCCTTCCTTCTTGTTATTCACACCGAGAGTGTATTTGCCAAAACAAATTCCAGGTGTGTTGTCACACTTGGCCAATAAAGGATTCTGATTCTGATAGCTAATAATAATGCAGGAGCGTCCTAGAAAAGGGCAGGGAAGCTCGTTCGCACTGCAATCGAGGGCAGGAGGGACTGCATATCGCTCGGCAAACTAAGGCTTTTA
>JAIOUR011481124.1:0-12946 GCA_020711275.1 Calotes versicolor
CTGAGCGGAGGGGAAAATAAACTCCATTTCTATTTGGGATGAGTGATAGGCAGAGCCAGCAGGGAGAAGTGCCTGAGGGCCACTCAAAATTTGAAGAAGGGCCACATTTGGCCCCCGGGCCGGACTTTGGACATGCCTGCTCTAGGGAAACAATATTGGAAAGGTCTCAAGTGAGAAGAGAAAAGCAGCTTTACTCATCAGAAAGCACGTGGCTACTGTGGCCAAGAGTGCTAGCACAAAATATGGTGATCAAACTGCTGTCTGTCATGCATTTTGAAGGCAAATACAATTGGTCTTGAACCAACCACCAGATTTTTGTTTCTGAGCTCTGCTCCAAGTGCTTTTTTAAAAATGTACAATGCTATGAGTACTTTGGAGTGAGAATGTCTTAAATAATACCTCTTCCTATGTGGCACTATCCCGAATTTGAAATTTTTCAAGGAGGCCTGCCTCCCACCTTGTTGGGAGGTCACAGGGTTGGAATTAATTTGTTTGTAGCAGCCCTTCAATTGTGGAGCTTCCCAAGGAAAGTTCTGCTTGTACCCCTCTTGGTGAGCTTTCAGGGTGCAATTAAAATTATTGTTTTGGATGGAAGGAACCTTGACTTTTAAAAGTTTTCTTTTTAAAATTGACTTTTAAATGGCTTTATATTTCATATTAGAAAATTTAATATATTTTGTCGTATATTGCTTTCATACCCATAAGGGTAAAAGGCCAATTGATATGGGAAGCTATATGCAGTTACTTCAGTTATATGTACCGGACTCAGTTGCAGACTACAATAGATTATACTAGAACGTTGGATGTGGTTCTGATGTTTTGTCATATATAGTCTTTCAAATAAATAAAAAAGATTGCCAACATTCTTCTTTTTATGTGTATATGTCATGTATAGTCTGATAAAACTATTTTAAACCTAATTATTATGGGGTGTATTTTGTGATGCTATTCCTTTTTAAGATATTTCGATGTACCATTTAAATGCTGCCTCTTATATTCTAATACCAAACAAATAAAATTTTGGGCTTTGTCCTCCAAAGCACCTCCCAGTCAATTAAAAAAACCATAGTAGTTCAATTAGAAAAAAGCAGGATATATGAAAAAGCAATTGAACAAATAACAATATTAAAACCTTCATTTTAATACACTTGAAAATATCCTCTCTCAGTGTATACAGCATCCCATAAGAATGTTGGCAGTTTTTATAGTCCTTTATATTAAAGTCACTGTATTAATGGTATCTCAGAATTCATTAGCACAAGCTTTGAAGTACTGTAGTCTTGAATGCAAAGACAGAACTGGGCTAGTGTTGTTATGATGGCTGACTTCAAGTCAGCAGTTAGTTTTTGAGTAGCTTCTGTAGACTTCAGATTTTGAGACAGCTTTCTTCTTATCTTGCTTTTTCTGTCTACTTTGTCCTGGATTAATTGACTCTGAATAGCTTATAAATTCTGACTGCTCTTTGTTCCTTCAGTTCTTTCTTTCCTCTATCACTGGACAGAAAACAAAAAAGATAATTAACACTGTGCCTTCTGCATTATTTATTTGTAGCTCCTTTTCTGTCATTTTCATGTACATTTATGTATATTCTTCCCTAAACCCTGTTTTTCAGTAGTATTCAGTAAGAGTCATGTACAACACTGAAGACTAATAGATTTATTATACAGTAGTTTGAATGTTGTCTACTACAGCATATTTACATAGATACATGAAATATCATGGTCAGAGTTCAGTTTGCTGTACAGCATACAGACTGTTGGGAAAAAACTAAAACACAGCTGTCCCTTTGGAAATTGCTCAGTCTAATGTTCAGTGTTACCATCCAAGTGTAAATTGTGGCATTGTGGACCAACACTGTTCGCTGTACTATTGTAACTACAATAATCATTTCCCTGCTTATGGGTTTGGGTTGATTTGTTTAAATTAGTCCATTGTGTATCATAAATCAAGAAATTTGTTTTCTGTCTCTCAGTGGAATACTAGAGTGCATGATCTCATCCAAAAAGGAACAAGAAAAACCTGAATGCAGTAGCTCTTCCTGACTTCTATCTTCTAGCTAATCGTGTGAAATTGTAGCACCCTCACACTAGAAGGGATCTGTATCCATAATATTCATATTCTCTCTCTTTTTAAAAGCCATCTTGGCTGCTATTACTACCTGTGGTTGCAGATTCCATAGTTCAGCTTTGTGTGGTTGATCATTTCACTGGTCCTGCTGTTCTTTAGGGCAAACTATAATGCAGTGCATGCTTTTATTGGAAAATACAGGTTGCAGCATGTTCCTGAGTCACAGAAGCTTTCAGCATTGTATCATAAAGGCCTTGTTCATAGTAGTGATGATGTGCTGCAACCTTACCTAAAATCTAGACAATGTACTGAATGGCCGGTTTAAAACATATACTGTAGGGAAAGGATGCTATAGAACACTTTGCTTAACTCCAGACATCTGTAGATCCCATAATGGTTTAAAGAGCGGCGTTTGGAAAAATACAGAAGAATAGCTATCCCTACATCAAACTTCCTTCCAAATACTTAATGGCAGGCTGAAGTTACCAGGCTGTAGAAGAGATAGAGTGCTTTAATGTTTAAATGTTTTCAGGCAACTAAGGTTCATATCACCACTCAGCCATGAAGTTCAGTTGATTGACAATGGGCCAGTTTCTTGGCCCAACCCACTTCTTCATTCCTGTTGGGATAAAATGGAGAGAAAGTCAGTTGAGCCTCGTGCCTTTTAAGAGGAAGGCTAGACATTTCTGTGAAAATTGCATGGCAATCGGTGTTAGTTTGCCCACTTCATCTTGCTCTCCTACAAAGACTGTTTCGGAATTATTTAGGGGAGGACAACCTTTTTGGTTGGGATTTTAGTACTGATTATTCCTTGTGAAGCATACAAATCCTAACCCTTAAGAGCTCTGTCTTGCAGAATTTTCATTCAGATGCATGCTACTGTTTGGTTATTTGTCTGCAGTAAACATTGTAGTATAATTAATTATGCCTCTTCAGGACTTATGACAATCTTTCCAGAATTTGCTAGGTATAGGGTAGTCAGAAGCAATTTACCATTCCCTTTTTCTGGGGGGACACTATATCTATGCTGCTTGGCCAAGACTACACAGGCTTGCTTTTGCCCCTGGAGGCACAGTGGAGAATCATACTCTCATTCTTTGGCTGTGCAGCCTTGCACCCAGCTCCCTGGGCTTTTCAGTGAAGTATGTAGCAAGGTTTGCTGTTTATTCTTTCTCTTGTATTTGACCATCTTCCTATCCTTTGGATCAGAAGTCTTGTCGTAGGCTCATTCCTGGGTATTCTTCTGCTGGGACATTTTCTCTCTTAAAATAAGAGAGAAATAAGTTGAAAATATTCTGTTTTGTAAATTTTAATATCCAGCATAAAAACAGATGGGATTTCTTGCTCTTCTAGAATAGGGTAGTTTTGTCCTTCAAATACTCTATACAGGCTTCTGTGCATTCTGTGTCTGTGTCTATGTGGGCATGTGCGTGCGCATGTGCATGCACACTCATGGTTGCTTGCTTGCTCGCTTCCATGTGGTACATACTGTACACATCATGTATACATTGTGTATGTATGCACGCTTCTGTTTTCCGGGAGCTACCAGTAATAATAGCATTGCTGCTGTTGTGATTACTATTACAGCTACAGTTATGGACATTTGTTTGATTGTTTTAAACATGCACTAAGGAAAGCCTAAAAATAGCCTACATTACATTTCTGAAATGTATTTGACTGAGCTCATTAAGGTATCTGTATTTTCCATAATTTGCTTTCCAGTGCCTGTCAGTTGCAAGGTCTGTTTATGACCATAAAGCTTGTTCTAAAGCTTTCTAATTGGCCACCTCCTGTTTCACTGATTCATGTAACAATCAGTTGCTACAGAAACAATTTATGATGTCACAGATATGTTTCCCTGAAAGAAGCATTAGGGATGCATCCAGTTCCTTCAGCAGAGCTTATTCTTGCTTTTATGCCTGTAATTAGATGATAGTTCAGTAGAATTAAATACTGTGTAGTAGTAGTCTATGTTGTTCTTTTGCAAAACATATAGTTTATAAGATTTGCATGGGATGGAGGCACTTGCAATGCATACTTGATCATACAAATATTAGATGTCTTCTAATTTCTCAACCTTTGGTTATTGAAAGAAATGGGAAGCTCAAAATGTGTTTCAATGCTGTTGACTGGTGATTAAAAAAAGCTATTAACAAGCATTTGTTTGTCAACGAACAGTATCTTGTTAGGCTGTGTTCCAGTGGCAACATTTGATACTCGGTTGACTTTGGCCTCTGTTCAGAAAAGTAGCAGACGTGCTGAGCTCTTCACATTTTCAGTTTCATTTGTTGAAGGGCACGGGACACAGGAGAAGCACTTCCGATTTGCTTCCTTTCAGCCGTGCAGAAATATCTCAGAGTCTGTTTCTGCCATGTTTACTCACATGATGAATCAGACTTGCTGCCAAGATGTGTGTAATCAGGTGAGGTCACAGACATTCATGTGACTGGACTTGCTGCATGTCATCAAGGATGAACTCGTGCGGCTGTAAAAAGGTTACCTTATGTAATTCTTCATTCTCATGGAAACCTGGAAACTTAACTAAAGAAATGAGTTTTATCTATGGCTTACTGGCACCCCTTAATAGGCTAGGAGGAACATGGAATGATATGTGCTAGAACTGTAGGTATTTCAGTGATTTTGGATACTTGTGCAGTGTTGTCTGCATGTGCCAGATTCTACAGCCTACACTATTTTTGTCTGATATATAGCTTGCATAGTTCACAGAAGATCTGCAGGGCTCTTCACAATTCCATAATAAACAATTCCATAATGGACGAAGGTTCCTGATTATACATCGCATTCTGAAATATTTTATCAGTCCAATTGATTATCTTGCTTGATAAACAGAGGCATCTTTAGGAAGAGAATAGAAAAGCTAGGTTTTAACTTATTTTTAATATGAAACTACCATAATAATAGGCTCATGAGTTTATTGAGGCTGGTGATGTATCTATACATAAAAGCTCTTGTATGAGTGTGAAAGCTGGACAATAAAGAAAGCTGACAGGAAACAATGATTCATTTGAAATATATTGCTGGAAAAGAGCTTTGCCATTAACACTGGACTGCCAGAAAGATAAACTAGTAGATTTTAGGCCAAATCAAGCCTGAACTGTCTCTGAAAGGAAAAATGTTGAAACTGAGTCTGTCCTGCCTTGGGCACATTATCAGAAGCTGGGAAAGACAATAATGCTGGGAAAAGTTGAAGGCACCAGGAAAAGAGAGTAAATACAAGATAGAATGACTCCCTAAAGAAAGCAAAAAGATTGAGTTTAAAAGAGCCGGACAAAGCTTTTTATGGCAGGACATTTTGCAAATATTTTGTTCATAGGATTGCTGTTAGAGGTGATTTATCTAACAATAACAATAATAAAAAAACTCCTGGCAGTTTTCTTTGAGACTAACTGTTAATATCATTTTACCTTCCTGCTGTTCTAGCCTAGCATGGAAAACCTGCATTTCCGATTGTGTAACATGACCAGGTGTTCAGAAGATTCAAATACAGTGGTACTTCTAGTTACGACCACAATTGGTACATAGAGAATGGTCTTAACTCGAGTTGGTCTTAAGTCGAAACAATGTTTCCCATAGGAATGCATTGAAAAGCTATTAATATGTACAAGTGGCTTTTAGATGTCAGTGCATTCCTATGAGAAATACAGTGGTACCTCTACTTACAAACTTAATTTGTACATGGATGATGGTCTTAAGTCAAGTTGGAACCCACAGAAACTAATGCAAAAGCAGTTAATGCATCTGCTTTTGGAAGGGGAGGATATATTTTTAAAACCTAAAATACTAGACACAGTTTCTTTCCAAGACTAACCATGGAGGCAAAGGAGCTACAGAAAAGCAGCCTCTTCGCTGACCAACAGTTATCTGAAGGGAAAATAGTGAAAACAGTTAAAATGTTGTGCCTTTTTGGTTGTATGTCGAAATTGTGGTTGTAAGCCAAGGGAAAATTTTGCAACTACAGCTGGTTGTAACTTTGAAATTGTTGTATGTTGAGCCGGTTGTAAGTCGAGGTACCACTGTGTAACATTATTTCCTCTGGTTCTCATGGTCTGAAAAAAGGCTGAAAAGGTACCAATATTAATTATTGTTTTTATCTGTACTTCTTGAAGACCAAAATATACAAGGCAACAGAAAAACTGTGACCGGTTGTTCTGCGATTTCAAATTAAGTATGGCAAAAGGAGTCAACTAAAACCGTGGGTCTGCTGGAGATTGTCGTGGTCCAACAAAGCAGGGTGGGCCATGTTTTGGTCTTCAAGAGCTGCATGTAACAGCCAAAAGTACCTGGCACATTTCTCAAAGGAACACAGTAGGAACCGAAATACCGGTAGTGGATTTGGGTAGACCTCTCTAGATTTTTTTAAAAGGGAGAAACGTATGTTATAATTAAAAGATATTACAGAAATTATAGCCATTTCTTCATTTTGCCACTTAACCGATAAACAATTAAAAAAAATCTCCAGTGGGAAGACTGCACAAATTACAAGCTGTTTACATGAATCATGCCCACCTCTGCTTTCCCACATATGAAGCTATTCATAACCCAAAAGTAATCAATTCTGTTTGACTACAGTGGTACCCCTTATAATGAATTTAATTCATTCTGCAATCATTTTCTTTATGTGGATTTTCCTTTATACAAACGGCGGTTTCCCATAGGAATGCATGGGAAACCCATTAATCTGTTCCTGAAGTTTGGCAAAAACAGGGAAAGTTTCTGAATGTCTCTAAAAAGTCTCTAAACAGCTCAAAGCCCCTCTTAAAGTGTACTTATTCCTCCTGCCACCTTCATAGCATATTTAACATTTCAAGCATCTCTTTTCAGGGTCACCTCTCAAGACATCAGTTTTCCGTAGGAGTGCATTGAGAGATCAACCACCTCTTCCAGACCCTCTCCATGGGTTCAAAGACCCTCTTAATAGGCAGTTTTAACTCCCTGCCACCTTCCAAGGATCCCTTTTGAGGTTCACCTCTCAAGACATGGCACACATCAGATTCCCACAGGAGTGCATTGAGAGAACAAATACCTTCTCCAGACCTTCTCCGTGGGTTCAAAGGCCATCTTAACATGCACTTCAACCTGAGCACATGGCCTGAGCACATGCCAAGGGAGGAGGAAAAAAATCACTCAAAGCATAAGGAAATACCAGAAAAAGCCCCCAACCAAAAATGCCCCCATCAAATAGAAAAGAGGACATAACATTTGTTATGTGAGCAAACCCTATCAAAAATTTGTTATATGAGCAAACCCTATTCAATACTTTAAGTGAACAAACCTATTAAAATTCTTTATGACAGTGCAAAGTTGTTTAAGCCTATCATTTATGTGAATTGTACTTTATACAAAGCATTCTATATAAGAGGTACCACTGTACTTCATATTACATTGGAAATTTCTACCTCATTTGTACTGTTTAAAAACACGTTGTGTAAGAACTACCAGTCCAGTTCATAACATTTTCATTCTTTTTTTAAAACATGAAAAACGACATACTCTTGAAAGTTTCAAACCCATTCTAAAGTCACAAGGGCTGTTTACAGGGTGGATAAAAATCAAATGATTTTTAAAACTTGGATTTTTAAATTATTTATTTATTATTCTATTTAACATATTTTAACCCGCCTTTCTCCTTGGAAAGGACCCAAGGAGGCTTACAGCATTGGAGGACAGTATACAAAGTTGAGAGTAGCGAGTACAAAATCATTTCACAAGAAACAATGTAGACAATATTCAAGGCTAATAACAAAGAAGAAGGAGAGGTAGCATATCATTGAAAAGGCAACATTGTAGTTCTACCAACTTCAGTCAGAATAGTAATGTAACTGCCCTAATTAAAAACAAAGCTCACACACACATTTTAAAATAAAAAGTTTATTTAAAAGACATCAGATAATCTTAAAGTGTAAATGAATAAAAACTATCCAGCATGCAAGTAAATTTTTAAATTTAAATTGATTTTTTTATTTAAATTGATTTTTTTATTTAAATTGATTTTTTTATTTAAATCAGATTTTTTAAAATTTTAATGCTTTGTGGTGAAAAATATCTCTAAAGATCATGTTCTGGTTAAGATACATTATAGTCCAAAGGTTATTTATCATGAAATTAGTTTTTTAATTGTGTAGCATAAGACTTGATTAATCCATTCACAATGTCATGTTCTCCCAGAAGTTTCTGAAAAATTATTTGGGCAGTTTTTTATCTAGAAGATATTATCAAAGATGCTTGGTTTTGCTATTTACAAAACACTGCCTTTAGATCTGCAGCAATAATGATAACAAGTCTTCATAGCAAAAAAAACCTGTAAAATAAACATCAGAATTGAGAAAAAGACCTTAATCTAATTGTTCCTCTGCAAATTTATGTACACAGAATCAACCCCTTACCTCTTAAGTGCTACGTTTCAAGAAATTCAATGAATAGGTCCAAAGCCCAGTTCAGGGTGGCTTACAATGACAATCTCCTTCCCCCTTTATCCTCACAACAACCTTGTGGCATAGATTAGGCTGAGTGAGAATGCTATATAATGTTATTATTTTGGTTAAATAAAACTGTTTAAATTGTTATTAAGCTAATGATTATTTTTCGCCTTCCAATAAAGTACAACAAAACAGTTGTCCAAATATGAATGATTAAGCTATTAAACTGGAGATAGTTCACCTTGCAATAATTTCTTAATTATCTGTCTATATATTTCTGGTATATAACCACTAAATGAGTAGCTATCTGATATAACACTAATCTGAAAAGTTATTATTCTAAAAATGAAACCTTCATCTGGTTGTAACTATTAAGATTAAAACAACTCTAGCAAAAATGAATCTCTATGTTGTAAATCATGATTTAAATTGAGCCTTACTGACAAGCGTTTTAAATCATGATTTAAATCACGATTTAAATCAAAGTGATTTAAATCAAATCCACCCTCGAGGATTGGATTCCTCCCATTATTAATTTGGTGAATCCTTTATTCAGCATCTGACTGAAATCCTTGTCTCGGCTTGTAACCCAGTCTCAGAAGTCTCCCCAGATGGGAGTAGCAGTTCCACTAGGCAGCTGTCTAATGAGAATGTGAGGAACCTGTTCCCTAAGCAACCAAGTATGTGGGCTGCTGCTAAGCAACAGCCATCTGGAACCCCATTTGTATTTCTTGGAATGTACCAGCCATTTGGCTGGCCAAGAGATTAACATACAGTTGTATTTGGGAATTGAAAAGAAAGACACTTCAAAGGACTTCACTATTTTTATGTTGCTTTAGATAGTCACAAAAATTACGAAGTCTGCTATTTGTCACATACACACACTTAAATTTTCAGTGGCTCTAAAACTCTTTCCTCCTTTTTGTTTCTATTTAAGACGCATGCATCTTTTGGTTCTTTATTTCATTTTTTGCTATGCAGTCCATGTTTTGTTTTATTTTTTGCATATTTCATTCCTTAGAATGAGTACAAGAAAGAATCTAAAAAATAATACTAATTATGTATGCCTGAAATGTGCAGTCACTTGTATAATAGGTTAAGTCCTCATATAATATAACTTTACAGCTACATTTGTGCTAGGTACTCTTTTGAATATCCAGGTGTTACCAGGACATTATTATTATTTTGCCTATTTTCCTTTTATTTCCCTACAAATTAGCCACACCTGAGTACTTAAAAAAAGTATTTGTGTATTGTAGATCAGGATTTTTCATAAACTCCCTAGTTTGTATATCACAACTCCTCTTGTTACCAATAGTAATGGCTTGACACTATTTCATTAAACATTGGATTTGTTTCTATATAGCATTGTGGGTAAACAATTTTTTTACTGTATGGTTGCAATGAACGACAAGTTTGCTTATTCCTGAATGTTGGTCCTCTGCAAACAGTTGAATGTAATTTATTAAAATGGATCTTTTCAAACTATTAATAGAAATGTCAAGTGAACACAATTTATTGTGTGAATTGACAAATAATTATGAGCTACTCCGTACTGTGACAGAGTAACATTATAGCCCTGATGTCATCCCTGACTTCTTTCACAGTAGGTGGTGCCATCATCATAAATTCTGTGTGTCATGGAAAACATAGGTGGTACATGAATGGACTGAGGTCCTCATGGAGACGTGACAAGTAAACTGCACTGGTTAAAGACAAATTGATGCCGTTCCTGTTTGCCATACATATTGCTCTGGAGGAACAGCAGACATAGTGTAGCGGAGTAGTTTGACACCCCATTGTAGTCATACTTAGCCTCAGAACCTTGGAAGATTAAGTAGCATTCTGAGACTAGTTAAGCTTTGTACCATAGCTATAAAAGAGACACTTACGGAAAGAAATCTTAAGTACAAGGGCTGTTTTTGATTGTGACATTGGGCTCTTGTCCGCACAGGTTGTACATCTTATACTGTATTTAAGTTTACAGGAGGACATCAGGGAGAGACTTTACAGCTGCAGCATGGGATAAATATGTTTCAGATCAATAAAGCACAAGAGGCCAATGGCTACCTGTGTTTGTTCTGAAAGAATAAAGGTACATCATAACTCTTGGTCACTGATGCCTCATTATTATGTTGCCTTTGGTCTCCTTGGAGATATCAGGCTCACTGTGTATAAGGCTGAGCATTTGTTATTTTCTTTCTAGTTCATCATCCATTGTCTGACTGGTAATTTCACAATTTAGGTAAGTTTGAGTTTAGCAATTAAGATGCCAGTCTTACATATCTTAGTTCTCCATATATCTTGTCAACTGGCAGAAACTTTATTTTAGATGTATTTATTTGTGCTTGTGATTTTTAAAAGTGAACAGCTAATTGAACACTTCAGGAAATAGTGTTTGTTTTGGAGTACTTGCAGGCGAGTTCAGTAGCAATGATGTTTGGAGGGACTTCTCTGTTGCTGCTCCCAGACTTTAGAACTCCCTCTCATAGGAAGTTAGACAGTCCCCATTTTTGCTGTCCTTCTGTATGCAGACAAAAGCCTTTCTCTTCAGGCAAGCTTTCCCTGAGTGAATGGCTGCCAAGTTGGGTTTTTAAAATCAGTTGCTTACCTTACTGTATGGAATGTGTTTTGATATTATGTTTTTGGTAATATATTCATTGACCCCTTTAGTGTTGTTTACTCATTGTTACGAACTTAACTACTGTCTTAATTGCACACCACCTTGTGTTATTTTTAAGGAGAAAGCTGGTTTAAAATACTTTAAATAAATTTTAAATTAATAAATAATTGGAGATGCAAAGATATTTAGAGTAGATATGCATACACACACACATATAGGGTATGTGTGGAAAATATACCTTGTGGGAAGAAAGGTAGCATATAAATTAAACTAACTAAATAAACTGAAAACTAATTTTATTTGTGGAAAGGACTTAACTTTTTAGAGAGGCAGGCATTTCTCAGCTCACAATGCATGCACATAATTAAAGAAAGTTTCACATGAGTTAACCGAGCTATCTGAGTACTGAGGGTCAGCCTACTTAAGGCAAAGCTCCACTTTGAAGGAATAGATGTGCCAACTATCTGCTTATCCACACATGGAAATAATGAGGCTCATAAATTGAGCAAATATAAACCTGTTTAAGATCTCATGACATTTTAACCACATGATGTACCCCATGTCACATGAAAAAAAGAACAGGTTCATCTGGTCCCCACAGTCATAAATTTATTTATTTATTTATTTATTTATTTATTTATTTATTTATTTATTTATTTATTTATTTATTTATTTATTTATTTATTTATTTATTTAACATATTTTTAACCCGCCTTTCTCCTTGGAAAGGACCCAAGACAGCTTACAGCATTGGAGGACAATACACAAAGTTGATAACTGAGACAAATCCCAAAGGTTTTTTCTCCTGTACTTGCCAGTTATTAAGGAGAAAAAATATATAATGTGCATTATTGCATCTCCACTATCTGGAACTGAGACAAACAAACACCACTATAACTGAGACAAGAAAGTTGGAGGCTCCCAGGGGGCATAGGCATGTCTCAATTATACTTCTCTAGAGTGACACAACTGGGGATATTTTTTCCCCTTCAGAATCTTAATTCTGGTGGACACTGTCCCTTTTAAGGCAGTCTTTTGTTCACGTTTCATGATGAAGTGCAAGCGGTACAACAAAATTGAATGCAATCCCCCATGCAAGACTAAAACAAATAAATTTTAAAAAGATTTAAAAGAATTTAAGTATTACAAATGTATTTAAAAGGCAATACACACACACACACACACACACACACACATACACACACACACACCACCTATTGAATTTCAGTGGCTGTTTGGAGACCTGAACTCAACTCTTCTGAGTCATTGTCGGACCTTCTATCCACTTGGACCCACTGGCTTTTTTCTGATTTGATACTTGAGAATGTTGAGGATTGTATCATTACTTAGTTCACTCAAAACATCTTTTTCCTAACAGCTCTGAAACTTACAGCACATATCCGAGTATATGGTACCAGGAGCAAAATATCTGGTACTGTTCTAGTAAAGACTAATTCTAAACATTTAGTAATTTAAGCAGCGAACTCTCAACTTGGAATGACAGAATGTAAGCCCTTTCCCAGAAAAGGAGGGAGGTTTTGACAGATCTTGAAAATGAAAAAAGTAGGCACAGAGTAGGCTTAGGAATGTCAAAATGAGGAAATGACCTTTCAGTCCAATTTCCTATTTGACTGGATCCTCTAAATTGACCCAGGCAGCGGAAACATTTGTTAACCTTCTCTTATTATCAGTCTTTCTCTATGCAGGGTCAGGTTTTTAAAAACAGCTGCAGCTAAGCTGTATGCAGATGTAGAGTTCACTGCTGTGGGTTCAGGCAATAAATGTATTAGAACAGCTTCCGCATTGGCATGTGAGCAAA
>JAIOUR011482233.1:0-12921 GCA_020711275.1 Calotes versicolor
TATCTATCTATCTATCTATCTATCTATCTATCTATCTATCTATCTATCTATCTATCCTTGTCAAGTTAAACATTTGCCTGCCTTTAATAAAACCTTTCACAATAATTCTAATTACCTGAGAATGTGGATTTGGGGTTTTCATGAGCTGTACGCCCTTATCATCAGAATTATGAATTATGGTTTGAACTACTTTGCTTTGCATGTAATGGGTCTATCTCATACTGTACATCCATTTCACCTACGTGCACAGGTGATTGCTACCAAGAAAACAGTCTTAAGAGTGAAGAATTTATCCTCGCACATTGCCATGGGATCAAAGGGAGGTCCAGTCAACTGATAGAGGACCCGGTGTAGCGGCCATTGTGGCAGGGGGAGCCACATGGATGGGAAGATATTGGAAAGGCCCTTGAGGAAGGCCTTGATCTGTGTGTGCGTAAATATAGAGGGTGAATCATCCTGTGCGGGCTGGTGTGCAGCCAGATACACTCTGAGGGTGGAGTGTGAGAGTTCTTTCTTGAACAGAGACAGCAGGAACATGAGGATGTGTGGGACCCTGGTGGGGGCCGGGGAGAAACTGTGTGTAGTAGCAAATCACAGGAATGATTGCCATTTATATTCGTATAGGGCCCAAGTAGAAGGTTTCCATGCCATGTTAATAATGCCTGTTATTTCTTCTGAATTCTCCAGCCCGTCAGGTGCAGGGATCCCACACTGGGGTGCAGCGCTCGTCACTCCTGCATCATCAACAAATCTGGGCGGTATTGAAGAGGGAGCTGGACTGTATGCATCTTGCCTAGATGGTGTGGTATATAAATAAAATAAACAGATAAATAAATAAATACACAACCTCCTCAAGAGGCTGAACCATGGCTGGTGTGGCCAACAAAGGGCGATAAGAATTGCGTCCGCATTGTCCTCCTGGATCTTGATCAGTGTCCTCTGGACAAAGGGAAATGGCAGAAACAGGTAAGTTAGACCCTCGTTCCAAGGGACCACGAAGGCGTCTTCCAGGGACTTGCATTCTGACCCTGCTCTCAAGCAAAAGAGGGGGCATTTGGTGTTGACCACCAATGTAAAGGCATCCATTACTGGCCTGCTCCAAGCATCACAAATCCTGCTGTACACCTGGTTGTTCAAGGACCATTCGTGTACATCCCGAGATTTCCTGCTGAGGGTATCTGCTCTCCAGTTCAGCAAGGTTGAGACATGGATTGCCGTCAGGAACACAAATCCTATAGCACCATTCCCACATGAGTATCACCAAATACAGGAGGTACATTGACTTGGTGCCTTCTTGTTTGTTGATATAGTACTGTGCAGTGGTGTTGTCCGTCAGTATTCTGACAAACTGTCCTTTGATCATTGGCTTGAACGCTCGAAGGGCCATGAAGACCAGTTCCAGGTGGTTGAAGTGCAGGCATCATTATGCTGTGCTCCAGTGTTTGTGGACTCACGCCGACCCACAGTGTGCTCCCCAACCTGACAAGCTGGCATCAGTGGCAATCTGTGATGTCGCAGGCGGGGTTCTGAATGCCAGCCGATGAGAAGGTTCGACCTACAATGCCACCATTCCAGTTGAGTTACTAGCTCCTGTGTGACCATGAGCCTGATGGATTGATTGTCCAGGGAGGGTTTGAAACCTGTGAGGCGCTATGCCTGATCTCACCTTGAGCCTGGTATGTGTACTACCACAGTGGTGGAAGCCAGGAGTCCAAGTAGATGCTGCGCTTGCCATGCACTGATCTTGGCCCCCGGTGAGAACAGGTGCGTAGCTTGGAAGATCTTGCTTATCCTGTCATCTGGTAGATACACTCTCTTGGGGTTCAATGAAGACTTATCCAGATTCACGCATAGGCCTAGGTTTTCGATAATGCAGATGATGAACCTTGTGTTGGTGGATGCTGTCAGAGTACGTGAATGCGGAAACTAGGGGGGTGAAGCAGGTGAGCGAGTGATAAGGACAAACGAAGAAGCAAAAATAACAGCAGACAGCTCAATTCTTTCTTTGAGTTGTTATTTACAGTATGATACGTACATACAGCCAGCACCTCTTTGCCAAATCGTAATCCAGTGTCCAGAGTCCAAGTGTACAGTCCAAAATCAGTATACAGTAATAATCCAACCAACACAGTGACACGCAGCTCTCCTACAACCATCCCAACCAACAACATGTGTTCTGGCACTCCTTATATAGCAGCAGTGCCTATGGCAACTTCTTGTCAGTGTTGCACCATATCCTGGCAATGACCCAGCTTAATTGAACAGCAGTCATGCCCAGAACGTGTCACGTGTTGGCAGCTATCCAAGCTACAATGACTCAGTTCTTTATCTTTAACCCACAATGTGCCAATACCATAAAACATTCATAGACAATTCATATACAGATTCAAACATTTCCTTAACATCCCTCTTTAATTGTCTATATGTTTTGTGCATAATTACATTTACATTCACCTTGCACATTACATTTTCTCCATGCCAAGCTTTCCATCATTGTATAATGTTTTATTACACCCAGAGGTTTTGTTAATCCATCAGGACAGTATTTTAATTCCACAG
Organism: Calotes versicolor; assembly: GCA_020711275.1. Lineage (NCBI taxonomy): Eukaryota > Metazoa > Chordata > Lepidosauria > Squamata > Agamidae > Calotes > Calotes versicolor. Next base: position 2,560 of record JAIOUR011482233.1, read on the forward strand.
TATTTTAATTCCACCATGTTCCTCTGAATTGCATCCTTTACATTTTGATAACGAATACCAATATGCTTAGTCCGCGCCTTGTCAACCTCCAAATTTGCAATATGAATACAGGTTTGATTGTCCTCAAACACAGTAATTGGATAAGTAACATTTACACACAAATCTTTCAACAATTGTGTTATCACCTCCAGATGTGTACAGACCTGGGATAATGAGGCAAACTCGCCTCCGCTGTTGACAGCGCTCTATAACTTTGTTTTGTTACTTTCCAGTGAACCAACACATTTGCAAATTTAATTACATTGCCCGAAGTTGACTTTCTGGACGTAATGTCATCAGCCCACGTTGCATCAGCATACGCCACTAGCTCTGGCTCCTGTGTGGGCTTGATTACTAAACAGTAATCCTGTGTTTCCTTTAAATACCTTAATACTCCTTTTTGCAGCTTTCCAATGTATAATTCGGGGATCGGTTTGATATCTGCTGAGAATATTTAGAGTTATTAATATCTGGGCGTGACCAAATTCTCAAATATTGCAGACTGCGAATCAATGATTCGTACAGCTGCTTGTCACACCTTTCACTCTCAGCTTGTTGCAAAGATTGAAAATTTAATTCCATAGGGGTCTTTGCTCCTTTACAGTCAGACATTCCAAACTTGTGCAACAATTCAATAATCTTAGGCTTCTGATGCCATAGTAACTTGTCCCCTTCCTCCTTTATACACACACCTAGGTAATTGTTCACAGCTCCTAGGTCAACTAGCTAAAACTTGTTGTTAATCATTTGTATTGTATCCTTCACAAGTTTCTCATTTGGACCACAAATCAGTAGATCATCTACAAAGACTGCTAGATACATTGAACAACATCCATTTTGTACCTTGGAAAATATACATGGGTCACCTTTGCTTTGTGTAAACCCCAGTTTAATCAATTGAGCCTTGAGAGTTTGGTTCCACTCATGTGCAGATTGCTTAAGACCATACAAGGCTTTTTTCAATAACCAAACCTTGCCATCCTCCTTTAAACCAGGTGGCTTCTGCATATAAATCTCCTGTGACAGAAAAGCATTTAAATATGCAGATTTAATATCGGCCTGTCTTACACACCAGGACTTCTGCCTTGCCAGGGTTAATAAAATCCGCACAACTTTGCTGGATATGGTTGGTGCAAAAATTTCGCCATACTCAGATGCAGACTGAGAAAAACCCCTTGCTACCAGGCGAGCTTTGTAAACAATACCATTCGAATCCTGTTTGATCCGGAATACCCAGCAAGAACCCACAGCTTTCTTGCTTTCCGGTAATGGTGCATTTATGAAAACCTCTTTATCATGAGCTTTCAGCTCAGCTTTCATAGCCTGTGTCCACTTTACCCTTTCTTGCTCAGGCAAGCATTTAATGTCTTCCCACGTTTGGGGAACTGTTGTTGTACACAGATTGGCAAATCCATAACGTTCTGGGGCTTTGCCTCTATTGGACCATTCTGGATATCGGGGTTCTGGCCCTAATTGTCCAGCTTCTTCCCCTAAAGTGGCATCAGTGTCAGTTTGTTCCTGTTCCTGTTTTACAGATTCTGAAAAATCCAGGTTTTGCTCACTGCCTTGTGCAGAGCTACTTTCTCTCCTGTTTTCGCTCTCACTCTTAATTGCTGGCAGCTGTGACTGGCCTTGCTTGTGAAAACTAACAAAGCTATCTGGCTCTCAACCTTGAATGTGCTTCTAGTCTTGCTTGTTAAATATTACAGACCTCGATACAAGCAATTTCTTGCTTTGAGGAACATAAATTCTGTAACTTTTCATCGCTGTTTCATACCCGACGAATATTCCAGCACACCTCCGTGCCTGCGGATCATTAACCCAGCATTTTACCCTGAAAATTCTTAAATGCTTTAGATCGGGCTTTCTTTGATACACTCTTTCGTATGGGGACATGCCAATAACTTTCCTGTAGCTCCTCTAGAGCAAGTAGTTGGCAGTCTTACTTGCCTCAGCCCAATACGAAAATGGCAAACCGGCATCTTTTAGCAGAACCTCCATAACGTGCTGCAGTCTACCTTCCTGCCTTTCCATGAGTCCTTTCTCACACTTTGCAAAACTTTGCCTGATCCCCATGGACTCCAAAGAGTTTGTTAATGTGTCAGAAGCGAACCCTGACTCCTGACCAAACTGCATATTGACTACCTTGTAGCCATATTTTCTTTCTGCAAACTTCACCCAGTCTTTAATTAACTTTGCAGTTTCATTTTTTGATTTCATGGGATACACGAAGGAGTAACATGTGTGATGGTCTATAATGGTGAGAGCATACCTGGCTCCCCCTAATAAACACGGAAATGGACCAATTAAATCACACATGACTAGCTCCAACACATGCGAGGTTTCCCTCTTACTTTCCTTAATTCTCGGAGCAGTCTTAATCTTTGTTTGCGCACACACATCACAGTGTAGATATACAGAACAATTGTTAACAGACAAACCCTGGGAATTTTCAATGGTTTTCTTGAGTACTCCATATCCCATGTGCCCAAGCCTCCTGTGCAATAAATGTATGCACTTCTCATGTACTTATTCAAGCTTACATTTGCCTCGGCATCCTGGAACTTCATATTTAATTTATACAAGCCATTGTTTAATTTTGCCGTGGCACACACAGACCCATTTTTCTTAATCAGGCAGTGGTCATTTTTAAACATTATATCAAAACCTTTCTCAGTTAAGCAGGCAACACTAATTAGGCTGTGTTTCAATTGTGGAACTAGCAAAACATTGTGCAGCTCCCCAAGACCTTGAACACACACCTTCACCACAGCACTCACTGGACTGCATAACTCATTTGCCAGACTAAGAAACTCAGTCTGAGGTTTGTTCTTGGAGATTAAAACCTGTGGGTCCTTGCAGATGTGGTGAGAAGCTCCACTGTCCAAAATCCACTCCTGGCTTTGAACCTGTCCGCTGCTGCAAGCAACCAAGACCTGTGGCAAAAAGCCTTGCTGCCGCTTTTTCTTTCTCCATTTATCTCCAGCTGGCATTTGTAATCCAACACGAGCGTTAGGGCACTCACGTATCAGATGTTTTTCGCTGCCACAAACAAAACTGGGAGGTTACTTATTTGCAAATCTCTTCTTCGAGTGGTCCGGAATGGCTTCACAGGAATGGGATTAGCGCGCCTGCGTGCCAGCACCGGGCCTCTTCAAGCTCTGATTCTGCGCAGTCCCTCCTCCCCTCGTGCGCATGTACCAGCATTGGCGCCTTCTCGTCAGTTCCCCTGAAGACCGCCGCAGCCTGAAAAACAAAGCAGAGACAGTGCACCACAGTGCGTGACGCCCTGGGAGGGCGGGTGGGTATGTGAAGCCATTCCGGACCACTCGAAGAAGAGACTTACAAGTAAGTAACCTCCCAGTTCTTCTTCGTGGTCCTCCATGGCTTCACAGGAATGGGAGACTAGCAAGCTTACCCATCCGTCTCCAGGGCATCACGCAAGTATGGATGAAAGGACAGCTCTTCCAAAGTTGGCATCAGACCTTGCTCGTAAGTCAAGCTTGTAGTGAAGAGCAAAGGAGGCCTGAGAAGACCATGTGGCCGCACGGCAGATATCTACCAGCTACACTCCTCTAAGAAAGACCGCAGATGCAGAGACTGCCCTAGTGAGCACGAACATTCACCGGGAGAGGGGACTGCACTAATTCATACGCTAGTTTGATTAACTTAACTACCCACTTGGAGATAGCCTGCCTGGAAACGTGTTTGCCCTTGTGAGGTGGTCTGTAGGCCACAAACAATCGGTTTGAAGTGTGGAAAGCCTTAGTCCTATCTACATACAAGGCCAAAGCCCTCCTAACATCCAGCAAATGAAGCTTTTTCTCAACATCCGATTGCGGACAAGGAAAAAAGGCGGGCAAAATAATCGGTTGCCATACATGAAAGTCCATAGAGACTTTAGGGATGAATGAGATGTCTGGAAATAGAGTAACCTTATTGGGGTGGAATTGCAGAAAGGGTTCATCATAACGGAGCGCTGCCAGCTCAGACGCTCTCCTGGCAGACGTTATGGCCACCAAGAATAAAGTTTTGAGCGATAAGAACTTTAGGTCGCACGTGGCCATCGGCTCAAAGGGGGGGTTGGTGAGTTGTCTAAGGATAAGCTGAAGGGACCACTGAGGAGTTGGATTGAAATTAGAGGGTCGCGAGTTACACAAACCCTTAAGGAACGGCTTCATAAGGGGGTCCCTAAATAGGGACACAGTCACGTCCTGAACTGGTTGATGCGCTGATATAGTGGCCAAATAAACCCGAATAGTGGAATGAGACAAGCCCTTCTTGAAAAGTTCTAAAAGGAAGGCCAATATTTTGAGGGACTGGTGTCGGTGTCGGGGTGAAGCCCTTGGAATTGGCATAAGCTGTAAAAATTTTCCATTTGTAGTCATAAAGCATTCTGGTGGACGGTTTTCTGGCCATCCGGATGATATTCACTATTTCCTCTGGATTCTCCAAGCTGTCAAGTGAAGAGACTGTAAATTTGGATGAAATATCAACCCTTGGTCCATGGAGAGGTGGTCCGGAATCGGTGGGAGGGACCAGGAGTCGGATGCCATCTGCTGCAAAAGGTGAAACCAGGGTCTCCTGGGCCAACGAGGAGCTATCAATATAGCCTCCAACTTCTCCTTCCTCACTCTCAGCAACGTGCGTTGGATTAGTGGAAATGGAGGGAACAGGTAAGCAAGGCCCTGATCCCAAGGAACTAGGAAAGCGTCCCCTAAGGACATTGGAACCTGTCCTGCCCTGGAGCAGAAAAGGGGGCATTTGGCATTGTCCCGTGAGGCAAACGCGTCCAGACGAGGATTTCCCCACCTGCTGCAGATTTTGGAGAAGATCGTGTCTTTGAGAGACCATTCGTGGGTATTGTGAGATTTCCTGCTCAAGAGATCGGCTTTCCAATTTTCCGTCGTGGAGATTAGAGTTGCTATAAGAAACACATGATGCTTGCAACACCATTCCCAAATGAGAATTGTTAGGTAAAGTAGGGACGATGACTTCGTGCCGCCCTGCTTGCCATCGAGCTGTCGGTGAGGAGACTGACCACCTGACCCCTGATCAAGGGGCGGAACGCCTTGAGGGCTAGGAAGACTGCCAACAGTTCTAGGTGGTTGATATGGAGACTGGCTTGCTCTTCTGACCATCGGGCATGAATATTGGCTTGGCTGCAATGTGCCCCCAACCGAGGAGACTTGCATCTGTCACCATTCTTATAGATGGTGACAGGGGTTCGAATGGATGACCTATTTTCAGATTGTCCCGAATGGTCCACCAGCGCAACTGCATCGCCAGCTCTGGTGACACCCAAAGCTTCTTGGACTTGGGGTCTCTCTCGGGAACAAAGTTGGCAAGGTTCCAACTCTGAAGCGATCTCATCTTTAGGCGGGCATGCAAAATGGTTGAGGTCGTCGAAGCCATGAGACCCAGAAGGTGCATTGCTTGCTTTACAGACACCCAGGCCGCAGGTTTGAAAGGGATGCATGCCCGAGACAACTTGTGGATTCTCTCCTCGGGATGGAAAGCTCTTGCCACGGTAGAGTCCAGCATCGCTCCCACGTATTTCTTGGTTTGCGAGGGGACTAAGGATGACTTTTCTCGATTGATCTGCAACCCGTTTTGTGAGTGTTTCTAGGACCAATGCCGTGTTGGATGCCGCCAAGGTCTCTGACGGGGCTACCACCAGCCACTCGTCCAGGTATGGAAATATCTTGACACCCCGGTTGCAAAGGTATGCCACCACTGGCGCTAAGCATTTTGTAAAGACCCTCGGAGACGTTGAGAGGCCGAACGGAAGAGCTTTGAACTGGAGGATGAGATCTCCCACAGAGAACCTTAGAAACTTCCTGTGGTCCAGATGGATTGATATGTGGAAGTATGCGTCCTTGAGGTCCACCAGGGTGAACCATTCCCCTCCCTGCAGCAATGGTAACACTTGTTCTAGGGTGGTCATTCTGAAGCGGTGTGGAGCCATGTACCTGTTTAGTTTCCGCAGGTCTAGAATGGGGCGCATCGACCCATTGGGTTTGGGTACCAGAAAATAACGGGAATAGAATCCAACCGCTGTGGACGAGTTGGGAACTACCTCTATAGCATCCTTCTCGAGAAGGGTGTTGACCTCCGCCATCATCTGTGATGACTGATGGGATGCCACAAAGTGAGTTGATGTCGGTACCCTCCTCAATTCTAAGTGGTATCCTGTGCTTATGATGCTGAGAACCCAACTGTCCAAAGTTACTGAACTTTATTCCGGAAGAAACGGATGCAGTCTGGTGTACAAGTCAGAAGTTAGACTTGGGGCATTTATCCTGACGTCTGGAAGACTGTTTCTGTCGTCCCTTGTCTTGGTATTGTCTCTGATCAGATCTGTTAGAAGACTTGCTGGCGGTATTTGTCCTGAGATGCTCTGTAAGGACGAAAGGAACCATAATACTGGGAGTATGGCCTTCTCCAAGGTGTACGGTGAAAGGAGGACCGCGAAGCTTGAGCTGTTGTCTGAGAGGTGTAAGTCTTGGCCGTCTTCTGCATAGTCTGATGTTTCTTAAGGACCTCATCAGTTTTTTCATTGAACAGTCCTATGCCATCAAATGGCATCTGCTCGACGTGTTTCTTTGTGTCCTCTGGAACCACCGCAGTGCGCATCCAAGCGTGCCTCCTGAGAGACACCGCTGATACCTCCATGCGGGAAGTGGCTTCCGTAACATGCTGAGCCAGTGTAAGCTCCTGGTTACAGACATTCATTACCTCCTTAAATAGTATTTTGAATGCAGATTTGGTGTCCCCTTCCCCTGAGCGGACTAGTCGAAGAGACTTCTCCCAAAGGAGTTTTTGATAAGCAGACATCGTGGCCAAGTAAGTCATTGACTTTAAGGTAAAGCTGGACAGGGAGTAGATGCGTTTTCCGAAGCCATCCAACTTCCTACCTTCTCTATCATTTGGAGTAATATCCGGATAAGCCGCCCAGAGTAGGAAGGCCCAGATGGGTGGGGTAGAAATTCAATAAAATAAAAAAATAAAAAATAAATACATTTTGGCTTTCGTTTGGACCGCCTTAATGATGTCAGAATTTGCCGGTGGGTTGTCCTCCAAGAACCCCAAATTGTCACCAGTGATGGCGTAGAAGGTCTCTAGCCCTTTTGGCATTGGTTTAGTAGAGTATGGTTTGAGCCATGCCTTCTTAGTAAGCTTTAACAAAGACTTAGTGAAGGGCAAGTGAAAGGGTGATTGCTTCTTACGTCGAATGCCCCTGAAGAGAGGGTCAGAGTTGGACGCATGATCACTCTTCGGCAAAAGCTGAAGAGATCTGCTCATACACTTGACCAGCTTGGCGTAAGCTTTAAAATCCTCATAGCGAGATACAGAATCTGAACTCGAGGAACTTGCTTCAGAAGAAGAACTCGACGTCGAAGATCGAGATCAGCTCCCTCTTTTTGAAGGGGTAGACGAGGTGGACCTAGCGGACTCGGAGGGAGGGGTTCGAGTACGGTGTTGACGCCGACGCTTCTTTCCCTGGTCTGAAGTAGCGGGAGAAGGAGTTCTTGAACGGTCTCGATGCCGACGCTTCTTGTTTCTCTTCGAGCCCAAAGGCGACGGAGTTGCGGAGCGGTTTCGATGTCGAGCCCTTCTGCCTTTTCCGGATGACTCAACATCGGGTTTCTTTATATGTTTGGTCTTCTTCACTGCCTTACGTGGGGGAGACGACAGGGGTTTTGAAGAGTTAGGGGACAAGCCCTCCCGAAGGGGTGGAGAAGGAGGAGGGTGGTCAGCTTTTGATCCCGGCAGGTAGTAAACACATTGAGGTTGCGGTACGCCCGACGGCGGTCTCGGTATCAAGTAGAACTTCTTAGGGTCATAAGACAGATGTCCTTTTTCTTGAACCTCTTCTACCAGGGTGTGTAAAGGTTGAGCAGTAGAAAGCCCTTCCCGAGTTTCCGCACCAACCGCCAGTGCCCTAGAGTCCACTTCCAAAGCTGAGATGCCTGGAGGGGGAATGGAAGTCTGGGATCCAGTTCCCGTAACTAGATCGGTGTTTACAGCGTCGAGGTCGTGAGGGGAGGTTTGCAAGGACACATTTTGCATCAAGACAGTCTGTGCTGTAACAGTTGATTGTAACAGAGGACGATCCCGGCTGTTGGATGAATCCGTTGAGCTCAACGTTGATGTAGAAGACGTGGACCTTCGGGATCGCTTCTTATGGTGCCGATCCGAGGACGAAGAGGAGGAAGGGGAGCGTTCATGTTGGTTCCTTCTGCGGTCCCTACGGTGTTGGCGTCGGCCCCTGCTTTCGGCGCCGAACTTCTCCCTTCTGCGAGATCTTCTAGAACAGCGAGAAACACCTGAGCTCGAGATGTTGGCCGAAGAAGACGAGGCACGTCAGTCTGGGCTATTGTGCCCCTGAAGAATAGCCGTGATTTGAGCTTCCGAGGGTGACTCTTGCTCTGTCGTGACTGGCTTTGCCTCTGGAGATCAGTGTACTGAAAGTGCCACCGGCGCCGAAGTCGCCTGACCCTCTGTCTGCGACTGGGGCGTCAGTTTCGGCATCGTTACATTGGAGAAAAGGTGTAAGAGTTGGTGATGTTGGAGTTCTCTGGGACGGGAAGCAGCTCCCTCGAGAGACTGCTCAGCCGAGCCCTGTACCGCGGCATCGAGCCCGACATCAGCTGACGGGGTCGAATGCGGAAGTTTCTTCTGCGGCACCTTTCCACTAGCTTTGGAAGAGACAGAAGACTGGGAACCCGGTCCTTTTTTCTTTTTAGAGTCCTTATCTGGTGACATTCTTGAGGAAGAAGGCATTTCAGGGGCTAACGCCCTTTCCAGTAAATGTGACCTAAGGCAGGCTTGTCTCTGGCGCAAAGCGGGTCTGGTGAACTTTGCACAGAACGCGCAACCGGCAGGATGGTGACTTTCACATAAGCAATATAAACACTTAGCGTGGCCGTCTTGGAAGGGAATTTTATTCGGACAGGATTGGCACCTCTTAAAGGGGCCCGTAACTGCCATAAACTATCCTAAGGGGAGAACAAACGTATTCAAAACTTTTTTTAGGAGAAGGGAGGAGGGAAGTAACAATTAACAACTATTAACTACTAAGAACTTACAGTAAACCTATTTAAAATTTCTACTTTCCTTTGTTTGCAGAGCGAAAAAGAACGGTGCTGCTCTCGCGGCGGTAAAAAGGAACTGACGAGAAGGCACCAATGCTGGGACATGCACACGAGGGGAGGAGGGACTGCGCAGAATCAGTCAGAGCTTGAAGAGGCCCGGTGCTGGCATGCAGGCGCGCTAATCCCATTCCTGTGAAGCCATGGAGGACCACGAAGAAGAACATCTTTGCACAAAATGTGCCTCAGGAATGTTGTGCCGTCTCGGTACAGCGTTCTCCTGGCAATCCGGTTGTCGTCCCTCTTGGCCTCCTCCTCCAGCAATCGACCCTTGATGTACGCCATGGTGAGCTGATCTCTCGGCACCGACTCCAACGACACGGCCAGGGCATCATAGGATTCTGGCAGGCTTGACAACACCAGGTAGACATGATGCTCCTCCGTCCACTCCATTCCCGTATCCTGGAGCTGGTCAAGCATCGAGGTCATCTTCTTCAGATGGTCGGACATGCTGCCTCCAGACTGCAACCTCATCCGGTATAATTGCTGGGTGAGAACCATGCGAGAAGCAACGGTCTCTTGCACGTGTGCCTCTGTGAAATTTTGCCAGCATTGTTGTGCAGATTCAACTCCACGCACCAACGGAAGCTGGCTATCCTCCAGACACAATACTATAGCAGTCAAGGAATCCACATTGTCCTTAATAGCATCCTCCTCTGCCAGAGGGGTTGGGGGATTATGGACTATCTTCCACAGTCCTTCGCGCCTCAAATACATGAGCATTTTCTGTTCCCAAGCTAGATAATTCGTCTCTCCCAGCTTGGGCAACTGGAAATTAGGAGCAGCCATCATGGACACAAAAAATAGGTGCTGGTATCAAAAATCTGCCGTCCAAACCCGTCACCTCATGCCTCAAAAATTCTTCTGCCAAAAACCTGCGCCCATAACCTGTCAGAGTACGCGAATGCGGAAACTAGGCAGGTGAAGCGGGTGAGCGGTTAATAAGGACAAATGCAGAAGCAAAAATAACAGCAGGCAGCTCAATTCTTTCTTTGAGTTGTTATTTACAGTATGATACATACATACAGCCAGCACCTCTTTGCCAAATCGTAATCCAGTGTCCAGAGTCCAAGATCAGCATACAGTGGTACCTCTAGTTACGACCACAATTGGTACATAGAGATTGGTCTTAACTCGAGTTGGTCTTAAGTCGAAACAATGTTTTCCA